>VYZW01040788.1:4938-21299 GCA_013401315.1 Balaeniceps rex | reverse complement strand
CAAACTTGCTGAGGGTGCACTCGATCTCGCTGACTATGTTGTTGATGAAAATATTAAACAACACTGTTCCCAGTACGGACCCCCAAGGGAGTACAGACCCCTTACTGTCTTCCTTTCCAAGCCTTTGCTACATTAAAACATGTTGGTCTGATTGCATCATTTAAAAAATGGAGCTATTTTTCTCAGTCTTCATTAGTTTGGTGTCTGAATGACAATGGACCAGAATGAGAGTCTACAGAAACAGGTTTTACATTCAGTATGATTAGGTAACAGAATCAGAATGCTATTGCTTCGTGCACACTTTTTTCAGTCAAAATCCCAGTAGGTATTTTAAAACAGAGCTGTCTTTATCATAAAAATAAATCATTTAACCTCAGACAGGGCCTATCATTTAATGACACAAAGATGCTACATAAATTTAAACTAAATGCAGAAAACACAAATAGTTGAGAACTTTTTACTGATATAATTGTTTAATCAGTTTGAAGCAGAGATTATGTACAAGAAAACATTAGCCTGCATGGAATAAATTTGTGAAGATTCTGCATAACCTTCTGTTCTGTTACAATAGAACAAGCTAAACTATTGAAAGCATTCCTATCCCCTTTCATCTAATATTCCCATAGCAAATTCTAAACCTAATTACACAGTATAAATTGTTTATTACAGCCCTCAATCCTTCTTGAATTTGAACAGTAAAAAAAAAAAAAAATCAATGAGAAAGTTAAATAATCTAACTTCACTCTTCTATTAGTAAGCTTATCACCTTTGTCTCTTTAGTATCAGCAGTAAAGTTAATGTTAGCAGATGGAAAATGTAGGAGTATTAATAGTGGAAGATGTCTGAAGGTTCACAGAATGGTTTTCTGAAGAAAATCAGAATAGATTTTATGAAATAATGGCTAGGAATGGAATATGGAAAATATTATTGCTAAATGCTTTGACGTGAGTCATTAATGAATGGGATTTTTGGTAATTCTGTATCTGCACTAGTGAAGAGTACAATTGTGCAATTAAAACAGTTCTTATGTGTATAATCACTTTTTTTTCTTAGGCTTATTAATAGCAATGTTAGTGACAACTGACCCAGCTAGGCTTCCAAGTCTAGTGGTGAGGCAAACTGTGATGCTGTGCCCAACTGTGGGTACTTATGCCCTATGCACATGTCCAACTTGAGGAACTGTGAGTGTATGCACCAAATGTAACGGGACTACAGGGTAAGATGAAGTCTTATGAGAAGCAGCTGAGGGAACTGGGGCTGTTTAGTCTAGAGAAGAGGAGGCTGAGGGGAGGCCTTATTGCCCTCTACAACTACCTGAAAGGAGGTTGTAGCGAGGTGGGTGTCGGTCTCTTCTCCCACGTAGAAAGTGATAGGACAAGAGGCAATGGCCTCAAGTTGTGCCAGGGGAGGTTTAGATTAGATATTAGGAAAAACTTCTTCATGGAGAGGGTTGTCAAGTATTGGAACAGGCTGCCCAGGGAAGTGGTCGAGTCACCATCCCTGGAGGTATTTAAAAGACAAGTAAACAAGGCGCTTAGGGACATGGTTTAGTAGTGGATAGGTACGGTTGGACTCGATGATCTTAAAGGTCTTTTCCAACCAAATGATTCTATGATTCTATGATTGTCTGCAGAACCCTCCTGTCTCAGAGTTTCTTGTTTCTTTTTCACCTTTTCTTCCATCAACTTCCGTGAAACTCTGTTATTCTGGCTACTTTGTCTACCTATCATGAGAATATGTTGCAAAATTCAGTTCTAATTGCTACTTCTTAAAGCTCTTGTGCTGTAATTTTCTGTAACACCAACCATGCCTAAGAACAGAAGTTTGTTTGGGGCCTGTAATAGAGGTGCGTGTCCTTCATTTTCCTCAGGAAGTCTAGCATGCACATGGAAAACACCATTAATTTCCGATTCAGCATTCTCTTGTCTTCCCAGTCCCTTCTCAAAGTGAAGCATATGGGGAGTGTGGCTATCTTCTTATTTTGAAAAATTGTTCTTCTGCACTTTCAGGTGTAGAGCCATAAGGACCTGCAAATATCAATTAGTGCAATGACTTCCATCAGTACTGTCAGTGAGCCTGAAGAAGTTTCTTCCAAATTCCTGCTCAGGACTTTGGAGGCAGTAAAAAAATGCTTCTGAAACAGTTCATCCAAGGTTTTTTAATGTCTTGTACGAACTCAAGAATAAAGTCTTGAGAGATTAATTAGTGCCACGTATACTAAAGCAGCACAGTTCACAAGTATCTCACTTGAAGCCCTGTAACTTTCATTTAAGGTACTACAAATTATTCAAATTTAACAGCTGCTGTTAGTAAATACTAAGTAATTTGACTTAAATTCTTCCTGAAATACATTGGCACAAGTCCCAGTTATTTTATTTGGGCCATGCCTATGTCATGGTGAAGGTTAACCTTCTAGCTTAACATCTCAGATATCATCCACCTCTCCAGCAGTGGCAAATATTTTGGTTGGTGAGTATTTTTCCAGAAGTCAAACACGTTAAGTTAATGTAATGTTACACTTACACACTGTAAATTCATTCCATGGGGAGGCTGTTATTCTTTTGAAATAATATGTGCAAAGATAAAACCTAAAACAAGTTTCATATTTTGCAGTCACGTTTACCTACTTTCTGTAGGTGTTTGAGTAGACTTAAGGCTGGAAGAAGACATTAAATAAAGAAAACAATGGTCACAGTTTAATGCCAGCTGTTATGCAGTGTGATACAGCTAACTCCAGTTGGAAAATGCAGCTCTTACCATATTTCATTGAGTTAACTGTACAACTGAAAGCTTTATAAATGTCAAAATTTAAAATTCTAAATGATAAGGCAGCCTGGTGTCTGCACACTAAGACCATGTGTATGGAGAGGTGGGAGGGGGGGCAATATATGTGGGAAGAGGGGTTTGAAAACAGAAAGGTCTAATTCTGTAAGGATGACCACTTTCAGATTTAAAACATGCTTCCCTCCTCTGGTGATATTGGAATGCATTCTATTTTCTGCCCTAAATATATTGATTTCATTCTTCTGAATGAATGAATGAATGAACTGATTTAATACATCCCATCACAGCACCAGGTTTTCTAGGTTAATTGACCCAGGATTTTTTAGGCTCCTCTTGCGAGAGAAACTCTCTACTCTGATGATCATCAGCATGGCTCTTCTCTGCTCCCATTCCAGGTTGTGCTTACACAGTATTGTCCGAACAGTGACTGAGGTTAACAACACTCCAATCAGACCATCTCCATGAAGGGAAAAGAGGAGGAGGATGCTGGGAATAACTAATTCAACCTCACAGCTGATATCAGTGCCTGACTGGGGACATCAAAGGAGTGGTAAGCAGGCTTGCTAGGAGTGAGCTCAGGTTTAACATTCAGCGGAAATATACCTGACATTCAATACATCTTCCTCGAACATGATGGACCTGTATTATATGCAGCATTCCAGATGATATATTAGGAGTGCCTGCTCCAATGACATTAATACTTCCATATTTCTTTGTGAAATACTTTGCTTGAAAAATCCTAGGATTGCTTCTGACATTTTCATGGCTACTTCACAGAGACGGTTCATAGTAATCTTATAATTGACTAATACACCTAGATCTTGCTCTTCCTCTGACATTTCCAACTAATGACTTCCCATGTGAAGGAGGAAATTCTTGTTATTAATCCCCAAATGCATGACCTTGCACTTTGCTATGAAATCTCATGCCATTTCCTTGTTCCAGTCCTCAAGGTCTTTTTTTTTCCCCCCAGAGCAAGATTCTGATCTTTTCCTCTATTGTCAGTATCTCTACTTTACATAATCAACAGAATTAGCAGGCTGAATTTAGACCAGGGTCCTGAATGAGAATGTTTAAGTCAGAATCTAAGACCAACCAGAAACTTTGTCTGTAACTGCCTTTGAGCCTGATACACCATTTTAATGTGAACTATTGTTGCCTCTCATTTAGTTTGTTCCCTTCCTAAGTTAAATAGATTTTCCTAGTCTAGCAAATCCTTATCAAAGCAATGTCCTTGATTTTTTTCAAAGAAAGATATCAGATAAATGTCACAACCTACATGTGTTAAAACCATGTTTGCTTTTTGTTCCGCTTGTCATTTACTGATTCTTTCTTTCAACATTTGTTTTGTAGTTCTGGATACTCAATAAAGAAGTTCGTAACATCCAAGATCATTTCTCTATACTTTCTAAAACATTTTACTCTCAGAATGTACGATATCATCCACAGTGTGTTCTGTTCTCTAAAAATCCTCACTAGTCAGTTTTGCACAGTTGGGTGTTGAGAAACAGAGGGATCCAAACCATCCTGCAGATTGCTTGCACCAAAGGCTACTTTTGTGCAGAAGTCAGACTGCCTTCTTTTAAGGTAAAGACACAACAACCTTCTTCAGGCAGCTGTGGCACTTTGTGAGCCCTTGGAGGTGGCTAAGCAAACTGCTTTGCTCCTGACCCCAGGGTGGGTAACTGAATAGCTCCCTTTGCTTAGGATGTTTAGGAACCCCCGGGTGGAAAAACACTTTTTCACTCACAACAGGAAGGCCTATTAGAATTCAATAAAATGTTCAGGTCTTTTAAGAGACTTGGATGTTCTTGATAACTGCATTCATTATGCATATGGTTCCTATGTATGCCCAAAGGATATGTCTGTATGGCAACGAGATTCTAGACCACTCACAACTTTGTCTTACAAAGGAAAGGGAAACTCTGGTCTTAGTCTTACCACATAGAGGTCAATTTAATTGGTCCCCAGATGACATTGCACTATTCAAGATGAAGTGGAACTTGTTTGCACTGCAGTTCATCTGGAATCATGATATTTGTGTGAAGTGAACCTGAAAAGCTAGGTGAAATGTACAGGTTGTGAACTCTAGCTAGCAAGCTCTGGATCACTAAAATAACATCAGTTGAAGGCATGTATCACATTAAGTTATACTATACAGAGAACTTACTTACTATGCTGCTTATTAGAAATGTTTGTAAGCTATATATCCTTTGGTGGAAAAAAAAAAATCCTCTGTATTGTTTCACAAACTCTTTTTTGTCATAAACAACAAAATCGGCTTACAATAAAATTCTGAAGAGACATGATTTGTAAAATGTAATTAGACAGAAACAACTATTAAAAACATTCAGTCCGATGAAGATAGGACATCAGCTGGGGGAAAAAACCAAAAACTGTACCTCTTCAGAAATCAAGCAGCTATCTAGTACGCTTCTTTAGAGATTACATAGGTTCTAGCTGAGGTAGAATTTCTGAACAGAAGAAGAAAGACTTGCTTTATCCCTAATTATGGTTTGGTATGTAAGTCATTTAAACATCTAAGCCACTTTTGTGGTTTAACATGCCTGTTTTGGTAGCTAATATATTTTTTCTCTAATCACTGCAGTGATATTTCTTAAACACAAGTTTTTAACATAAGAAACGCAATGGAAGCATGCATAATTCTTTACTGTTTTATTTTAGGATGTTAAGAAAGAACAAATCTCTAACTATACTCATGGAGTGAAAAAAAGGCATTTGCTTTACATGAAAGTATAGCCTGAACAGGCTTTCTACTGAGTACCTTTGAAATTTTTTATGTTCTTTATTTATTATTGTTGGCTATGAAGCTTTTGTTAAACATCTCAGAAATGTAAATGTACAATCCTCCCCAACCCCCCGCTTGCCCCAAGGCATCTACAATTTTTTTCAGGCAGCTATTAGGATTATGGAGACTTAACTCATATTATTATGACTAAGAAAATTAAAAATTGAATATACACCAAGGGTTGTAATTTACAGCCCATCAGGTTCAAAATATTTTCCTTAGTTCATAATATGTTCCACATGTGTGTTAAAATTCAAGAAAATTAGTCTCAGCCCTATGTATTATATTTCACTTTTTCATTAAAAAGTTACTTAAATGTTTTCATTAAGTGGAACATTTATTTAGATTTTAAAGGAAATTATGTTGAAAATGTAAATTATCTATTTGACACTAAAAGAGGAAAGAGGCAGTAACAATTTTAATTAAAAATTCAATCCTAACAGGGTTTGCCCTCATCAACTTAGAAATATTGCACAGACACTTTATTAAATTACAAAGTATCTGGTTAAAAGCTATTCACTATGTTATGTGCTAAATCACCCTTCTCCATCCTTCTCATAGATCCAGTTTCTACAAAAGTCAGTGGCAAAACTCTGACTCCAGAAGGTAACAGATCGAATTTATGACTTCACAGTAGTTTTCTCAATGGGATAAAACAATGTGCCTGTGCTCGTTTTAGATCTGGCTAGACGGATCTACAAGGAGAAAAGAGGAATGTGACATACACAGATACACCTGTTGTCCTCTGTGCCAATCTCTAGCTGTCCCTACCAAGAGTACATACAGGACATACCTGCTTTTTTCCCCTCTCCAGAGCAGATAGACAGAGACAGAAAGCGGAGCAGCTAAAGCACTTGAATTATGTTACATTTGTGCTGTAATGTGTTTGTTTTGCCTGTCTTGTTTTAGACAAAGGATAATATTTTGTTACTGGAAGAAGCCATCAACAGCATACAAATGTGGAGTTAGCAGAGGAAGAGGGAGCAAACTGAAGAAGCTGTGGGTACATTTGGAGGCGTTTGAGATTTCAGGGTAAGAATACAATTAATGGTTGAGACAGGAAGGGTTCTCTGTTCCTGCTTATGTTCATGTGCTGCAAAAACATTTGGGCTCAGCGTGAATCTCATGTGGCTAAAATTTAAAAAAGCTGGTTCTCTCCCCGTTTCTGCCATTGACCTTGGAGTATGGTCTTGTGTAAGGCCTTTCACCTCTAAGTGGGCTTTTTTCCCCCCTTCTTTTTTTCTTAGCCTTTATCTGTCTTTCCATTTAAACTGTAAGGCTTAGGAGGAGTGTCTCATGGTAGGTGTAGTTACACTGCACAATGAAACTCTCTTATTAGCTAGGACCTATATATGGAGCTGTAATATCAATAATTAATAATAAGCAACCCTGGTTCATGAACTGTGCCTGATTCCCGATTCATTAGAACTAAAATTTATCCCAACCTTAACTGGATCCTGAGATCCCCGTAGACAAGCCATACAAGCCTACTTACAGCCCTACTAGCCGTTTGACTAGTTCATGTTATCATTTGATTTAATCTTTCCAGAACTAAATGACCTCGTGCACATCAGCAAAGGAAATAGATTCACATCAGCAAAAACTAGGGCAGTATGAGCTGTACTCTAGCTGGTAAAATATCGTCCAAGGAATTCTTAATTCCTGTAGCAGTTCGTAATGCAGTATAAATCGAATAAAATTGTCACAGGACATGGAAGTGACTCTCATTTTTGTACTTTGAAGGGATGAAACATTCCTTCTATATTCAGACAGCCTAAATACACGGCTCTAGTGCTTCTTTTTGTCTAAACTTCTTAGCAGTAAATCTAACAGCTAGGAAACAGGGGAACAGAGAGAGAATGTGGATGTCTGAATCAGGCCACCTACTTGATCCTCCAGGTCTTGACCTGGGGAAAACTAATTTAATTTTTTGCCAATTAAAATAGTTTGGATAGTGAGAAACCTCTCCCCTACCCCTTTCCCCAGGTTCCCAGCTCGCAGGGCTGTTTCTCACACTGTTGCCCTCAGCCCCGGCTGCCGGGCAGCGTTTTGCCCTTCCTTGCCCAGGCTTTCCCCGAGGCGCCCGCCCGTGGCTGAGGGGCTCAGCCGTGCCCTGCGCTGGGGCCGTTGGAGCCGGCTGGAACCGGCTGTGTCCGGCGCGGGGCAGCCCCGGCCGCTCCTCACAGGGGCCGCCCTGCAGCCCCCACGGCTGCTGCTGCTGCTGCTGCTGCTGCTGCTGCTGCTGCTGCTGCTGCTGCTGCTGCTGCTGCTGCTGCTGCTGCTGCTGCTGCTGCCGGCACCTGGGCACCTGCTGCCGGTACAAAGTCACATTTGGAAAAAAAGGGAAAACCAATCTTGGCTGGCAATGTGCTTGGGATAAGCACCTGAAATTCCAGTTGATTATGTTTAGTAACAAAACACACTGTGGTTTTGGAGACCTGTGCCGTGTCTTTTTTTCTTACTTCTGCTGGGGGCTGTTATTAAAATTCAAGTCCTTTTTCCTTTTGACTGTTTTTCATTTGATCTTCCTTTGTGGAGGATTTTAACATTGGGAAAGGCTTTTTATCTCAACCCGGGGAAAGGGCAACATGAAAAAGTATGTATTTTTTTCTTTGAGCGGAGTCTGTGCTATCAGGGACTGTGCCATTTGGGAGATAACCCTGTCTTTGCTTCTTGAGCTCCATCTGAAGGGACAAAGTAAAAAGTCTGTGTTTTTGTGTGAGCTGAGCTTGTGCAGCCAGGGAATATACCACCGGGGAGCTGCCTGCATGCCTTGTTGGTACTGCGGTAGCGTAGTTGGAGACCCAGTTACTACCTTGAACAAATGTGTGTATTTTATTTTAGTTATTAGACTTGTCCTGTCCTGTCAGAAGGAATTCTGAGGTGGCTGTTTCTGTTTTCCTCAGAAGTGTAACATATAAGCAAAGCATAAAACACACACAGGAAATAAAAATAAAACCAAACAAACAAAAAACCAAAGAACAAACATAGAGCCTGATTCCCCACTGTGACATATTTTGGGGCAATAATTTACATTGATGCACTGTGGATTTAATTTCCAGGAGCTCAAAGCAACTGGGTCTCTAAGTAAGCACCTGTAGTTCTCCATTGCCTGAGAATTTTTGAAAACAGAGCCAAAGGAGAGCAAAACAATAAGCCTAAATACTGTACATTTACTTTGTAGTACTTTTATCTAGTTGCAGGTGCTATGCCTAATACAAGTCAGAGATCATTAAGGCTTGTGTTAATTTAGCACTTTAGCACTTGATTAGTGTTAAATTAGACTGGGGAAATGGTTAGTGTTACTAACCATTATTTTTCTTTAAAATTTTGTTAAATTGCATTGTGAAGAAGGCTTCTAAGTTTACTAAAAGTTCTGAGTTTACTAACATTCAGACCAGGAGAAAAAGCAGGAAAAATGGTTTAGATAAAATAGGAAAAATGTCCTCCAGCAGTTAACAAAAATATGATCATTTTATACCCCAGTATCCAAACAGATATCCTAGTGTTTATATTATTTATAACCTAATTGAAGCAAACAAACAAAAACAAGACTTTAAGAAAATATGCTTACTCCTGTAATATTTCTTTGCAGAAATAGGATGTCTGGAAAGAAAAAAATAAATTTCTGACTTTAGTTCCTCGTGGAAACACCACTGAAATTCTGAGCATTTAGAGATCTTTCTGCCACTGCTTAATACATCTGGTCAGACACTTGATAAATGTTCAAGAAGAAAACCAGAAATAGCAAAATGTAACTGTCAGTGCAGTACAGCCATTTAGCTGTTGTTGTTGCTCAGTCTTTTCAGAGCGCCCATTTCAGCATTTCAAAATAGATTTTCGTTATGACCTGGAATGAAAAGGCAGGATTTGGAAAAATCTGTTAAGAAAAAAGTTCAGAAAAACATTTGCTGAAGGCATGAAGAATTTTCATTTGTGTCATGCTTAAACATTCTTATTTATTTATATAGCATTGTATATTAATGCATTAAACTTCTTTTAGAATAAAAGTTAAAATGTAAGTGATCTAAGCTGTAGGATTAACACAACAGATTTGGCAATAATCAAGTAAAAAATCATAATTATTCCTTTGGACTCTTTCCCACAAAAGTTTTCATCAAGATAATGATCCAAGAAACATTTCCATGTGATAAAGCTGCACCGTTCAACTGTTCCTTCAAGAATATTTCAAGTTGTACAAGCACACAAGCAGCACTTGAGGATGAAAATAGCTTGGCCTGTGGGAAACACCTTGTCTCATATTATTGAAGCAACACTGGAAAATTGATGTCTCTCTCAGCAGTAACCCAGTCAGCAATATGTGCTCTAAATGAAGTAGAAGGGGGAAGGGAGTATATGCCATGTATCATATTGATTGCACTTTTGTGTTATGACTCACTTCAACCTCTGTGCCGAAACCAACATATATGAACTCTACCAGTACTGAAAGGGACTTTTTAAAAAAAACCCCTAAACTATAATTACACTATCTGAGCCTGATATTATAATTACAACAGTTCAACTCCATTAGGAAAAGCCTTTCATTTTAACTTCAAGATGGAGTTGAGTTAACTTCACCAATGTAGAAGAAGGGAACTATAGAAAACTGAAAGGAAATGTTAATGTCACAGGGGCATTTAGGAGAGGTTAAGGTTTATTCTGCTGTCAATAATTAACTAACAATTTTGCATGTTTAGGAGTACCCAACCAGTAAATCTATTATTCAGGAACACGTTGAATTCAGTAAATTAGATTTTTAAGCCTGTTTTATTAGTGTCATATGGGCTCAAAAACATTGTAGTCATTCTAGTCATGAATGGTTGTTATAAACCACCGAACAATGAGAAAGAAAGGTATATCTGCACAGTCCTTTGCATGCTGATACACATAGTCTAGTGCTTTCCAGTGTGGATGGATGTGAGCCAATGCAAAATGCAAAGTCATAAGCTATCATTAGAAAGATGCAGCCTGGTTAGCCAGGCTGTTTCTCCCTAGGCACCTTGTGCTTATGGAGTCTATAGCCAACTCGCTCCCTGTGTCTTTTCTGGGAGCAGGACATTGGGGATGATTAGGGAAGGGGGAGATAAATCAGAACACTCCAACCCTTCTTTGCTGTTTAGTATCTTTCTTAAGACTGTCTGTGTATCTTAGGGGAGTATCCAAGAAGAGGGAAGATCACTCACTACTTTTCCTCTGCATCCCATGTGCTTGGAACAACCTGAAGGAAATTGTTCCTTCCTAATGGCTCCAGCAGAGGCCAGACAGCTATATCCTGCCCTTAGACAGACTGTGACACTAAATCTAGCCCATATTGGACTGTTTTGGGAGATTTTAACAGACAGATGTGGACTTTGAAAAAAATGCTACCTACGGGTGCCAATACCCATAAGGTGTAACAAGTTTTAACTACTTAGCTTTAGAGAACAACGCTAGTTTTCATCGTTTGAGAAAAGCCCTAAGATTTGTAGCCGCCTTAGCTTGAGCATGAAATCAATTCTCTCATGTGGTGTTAAGCAGATGTGAACTGAGGAATGCAATGTTTATTTTTTTCCTAGGTGATTACAACATTAAGCAGCTGGGGTAGCTTCTTCACCTCCGATGGCTCCTAGTAGTCACAGAGAGTCTGCACAGAGGTATTATGTTGTGCTGTTATTTACACCTATAATGTCAAGCCCCTCCACATATGCAAAGTTATCTATATATTGAACTCATGCCAGCAGAAGAAAGAGCACACACAAAGGCAGTTGAAAGCCATGTTTGATTCCCCTTCCCCAGGCAGTGCTTCTGTCGCGCTGAACGAGGTAGAATAAGATAAACACTGTTACCAGCACTGTACGTGATCTTCAACTGTTTGAGGTGCCACAATGAAAAAAACAACTGTTCTGTCAAAAAAATGAATACCTAAAAAGGTATTTCAAGTTTTCCTCAGTTCTGCTAATAGTCATGAAATGTCAGGCATGTTAATGTTGCTTAATGTAATTTAAAATAATAAATTTGTATAATCAAGCACCATATTTCTATGCCATTAGATTCTCTGGCTATGCCTTTATCATTAGCAACAACATTTCACTCCCATAGAGAATGTAGGTGAAATGTTTGAAAAGCCATGTCATTTTTATGTTATTTTTTAGATTATTTTGAAGCTGAACATAGGAATGCATGCGTTTATGGGCAATAGACATATTGAATTTCTTCCCTTTTGCCTATGCCAATTCTGTAATCAGGCGACTCTTTCATGTCATATTTCTCACCTCTTGTTAGTCTAATGGGGGCAGAATTATTTTTTTAATTTGATGCAAGTTTGTGCTCATCTGTCTCTATTTATTTCTCCCTCAAGTTTTTCTCCATAAAGAAATATATTACCTCTTTGACCTTCACTGTCATTCAGGTTTTTATTTTGTCTTCTGTGCATTTACTTCTGACATTTGTTCTGCTTGGTACCCTTGCTGTTCTTTCTATTTTCTTTGTTCTTTTTCAGTCCCCTTTATATATGTATGTTTTTAGTGCTGTAGAAAAATGTTCATTTACAACATTCCTAAAGTTTATACTGATGCTGCAATTTCTCTAACTTTGAGATTTTAGGAGTTTAAAGATTTATAGGAGGGGGTTGCAATGTATTTTAAAATATTTTTTCAGATCTCTCTTTGCCATGCTCCCATTAACAGCTGTCCTCATGCTTCTGGATCCCCACTCATTTTGTTGAATTCATTTTTTTTTTTGACCTCACTACATAGCTTTTTCAGTTGCTTCCCATATCTCACTTAGCTATTCTCATTAATTCTGAACTTTCCTTCCATTATATTGAATTCTAAAAATACCATTCTGTAATTTCACTGCCTTGGATAAAAATATTAAATTATTAGAAATTATCATGTATTAAGGGCAAAGGATGATAAACTGCTGTGCTAGATAGAAACTTAGTACCATAGTAAAATAATGTTTGACAATAGATGATGTGTTTGTATGTATATAATGATTTTCCTAATACCTTCTTGTAGAGGTTTGGGAGACTAGGTAGGGACATTTGTCCTCATGTGTATATATATAGGAAGAGGTATACCAGTATGGTTACAATGTATTTTCATATTTGAGCAAATGAGTTTAGCTTTCAGCATAAAGATATAGCAAAGCAGATTTTCAGCTGATGAAAATTAACTATTTATTTTGTGTAGTTTTTTTTCCCTGTCCTCTTTTTCTAAACAAAAGAATAAATAGGAAAAAAAAAACAAACCACAACCCCAAAACCAAAAACTGTGAGGCACAGTAAGCAATGCTCCCCCGGCTTTTTCCATTCCTGGGTCCATGGTATATCAATATGATTATCCACTCTGCCCTAATGAAGACACAGACATCCTGCAACCTGAGAGAAGAGCGTGCCAGCACTTTGTCTTGGCCAGCACAGTGGCTCCTGTCTGTCATGAAACGCTGCATGGTCTCAGTAAATTATGGGTGTGGGCACATTTGCCACATGGAATGCAATCTTCCCTTTGATGTTAGCCACAAAATAAAATGTGCTGGATGTCTACATCAGGTAAGGACCGTATACAGCTGTGTGAATGAAGCTGCTGTGATAGAGAGGAAACACTACAGGAACAAGAAGCTGTCCCTGTGCCTTTGCCTGGGATGGAAATTACCCTGCACTAGAGTGAACTACTTTCTTTCAGATTCAGGAAGATTTATTCCAGTTTAAGTAACATTATTACATTACCAAAAGTATTTTTATCATTTATGCAAACTGTTTAGTTCCCTAGCATACTCCATTTATTCACCCAAGGCCTTGCAGCACATTTTTCCGTCATTATTCTAAAGTGTGATTGACTCCTTCTTAAAGAATAGAGTTAAATTCTTGGTATTATAAAAGCACTGGACATTAAACTCTTATATTTATCCTTGGGCTTATTAGAGATGGCAGGGAGGTTCAGAACATCTCTATCCTACCCATGATTCAAACCTGATCTATAGGGATTGTCTTTTCTTTCTGAGTGAGAGATAATTCAGTCTGCAGAATTGAGCTTGACAGAAAATTTTCTGTCGATTATGTATGAAGTTTTGAGATATAGAATTCTATCCACTAGGGAGCATGGATAAACCCCACAAAATTCAATTGCTTTAAGGATCTTTAAGACCTCAAAAATTGGACTGGATTCTTTTCTATTGAAAGCCTAAAACTTCATCCAACAAAATAGCTTGACTCACATCTGTATTACAAATGGTTTACTATGGTAAAAGTAGATACATTTGTTTTCATGAAAGACCAGGGATCAAGTCATCTTATTATTTCTGGAGTTATAACCACTTCTTCCAGCAGGACTTTGATTATTTGGGGGAGCTTTTCCAACTTGTTGATTTTCATATCAGACCCCTTTCTTTATTCTTTATTCTGTGCAGGAAGATGCTAGCAATCAGTAAAGTTTTTAGTTAACAGTCCTAGAGACATCTATCTCTGGTGTGACTACAATCACAGACTTGGTAGAAACTGAAGCAAAATACAGATTCTTTCATACGAGTTGTTTGGAGCCCATGCACTCTCGTGTTCCTGCTTTAGCAACTGTGCAGGGACTGTATTTTCTTGCATTAACTTTTATTGAAAAGTAGATGGATCTTCACCTATTTTCCCCCTCAGTGATGTTTTACTAATACAAAGCAAACTAAATAAGTATGTCTATTTTGGGTAAGAAATGCTAGCAAGAAATAACTCCTCTCTGTGTATGATCAGAGTGATGGGAAAAGTACAGCAAAACAAAGGGCATGAAAACCCCTATACTTTCTGAGCTTCCAAATCAATCATGGAGACGCAGTCACAAACAGCAGATTAAAGTAAATGAATAACAAAAAAACAAGCTAAACTCTGACCTTTCATAAAAAACATGCAAGGACTCAGGCTGAGTCAGAAGGTAAACTGGTACAGTCCAAGGATATGCTTTGTAGCCCTGTCTTCTTTAATTACTGCAGTGTCAGTTTAATGGTTCTGTGAATAAAAAAAGCTTTATTCTTTTTTATTTTTTCCCAAGCTAACTGGCATATCATCTTCCTTGGCCTGTTTACCCTCAGCAGAGAAAAACATGTTGGAGACTTCATGCATGAAGTATGTGACATTTTGATGCTTTGATCTGACTGCTGTACACACAACTGGTTAGGGCAGAAGTGAAACCTTTTGAGTATAGTGTTCTAACAAAACAATGTCTATTGCACCTGTAAATATGTGTGCTTATGTGTAGATGAGCATATGTGTGCATATGTACATATTGTATTTACAATTTCAATATCTTTTATTTTTCTTTTATTTCTCACATCTTAAAACCAGCTCATATATTTCAGATCACTATCTATGAAGTCAAGTCCCCTTATGTGGCCCATTGCCCCTCTCAGATTTTCATTGGCATGAGGTTTTAAAATTATGTATGAACTTTTAGAGCAACTGAAGACTGGTGCATGAACTCTAGATTTCACCACTGCTGATTTATCATTTTTATACAATTTCTGCAGGTTGGTCCCCTGACACATTGTTTAAACAGAATCCTGCATGAAAGCTTCTGTGTAGAAAGTTAACAATAAATAGAGAAAGGATGAGAACCTTTCAGTCTATTGTATACTAATGGAGAGAAAGCAGTGAGCAATATTCACCCCTCCACACCCACCACCTCTGTTTGGAGCCTGGAGCTACTGAGGAAGTTCTCAGTTGAAAGTCTTCTTAAAAACTGTAAAAAGAAGTAGCATCTAGGAAGAGCACAGTCATGATACATTAGCAATTTTTCAGCTGTATTACCTAGCATTTGATATGTGGTCAATATGAAGTCCATAAATAGACTTCAAACAGTATTATGTACGTTTAAATTAAACTAAGACTAGAAAGGGGTCCAAGATAAAGCCTTAGATTAAATCCTAGTGTACAAATCAGGATGATCTGTTAAATGGTTAATGATGATCTAAGGCCTTCAGCATTAGCAGCTTATTCCTCTTTAGCTAAAACACAGCTCTCATCTCTGAAATAAGTAGCAGGCTTTTATAATCTTATGCTTGGTCACTAAAGAGAGACACTGTGCAATGCATTAGTATCCATAATATTATTAGCATCATGGACACTCATTAAATAATTTACGTGGGTAAATATATTTAGGAAGAAGTTAACACACAGCTTGCATCTAAGCCTGCACAGGTTATCACAATGTGATACTTTTTATTAGAAAATATTTTGTTTTGAATTGAGACTTTAATTCTCAAATAACATCAGAGTGGATGCTCTAACTCTTTATATATGTGTTAAATTTAAATATGAAAACTAAGTCAAATGCAAATATTATAGCCATGGCCAAAGAAAGATATAATTAGAATTGTATGAATAAAGAATAAGAACAGTTCTTTATCTGTTTACAGGCATATTCTAAAATTCAAAGAGCAAAATGTTGTTTTCCAGCTGCAATATAATGATCATGTGCAAAAGTGAAGAACAGAATCAATTACCATGCTGGTTTGCACCAACTAATACAGAGTTGCCATTTTAAGGAACTAACCATTATTAATGAGTCTTTCTAATTGTCTCCTTTACGTTTGGCAGACTCACACAGCGGTTACCTCAGAAGTGCCTTTTGCAGTTGTTTGCTGTTTTCCACTTAATAAGCATTTACCTGTGGAATATGTTTTCTTTCTCTTGCTCCTAAGGAAGGTGGTAATTCTAATACGCTAAAATGGACAGGCATGTGTCTCAGAGTCAACATTATTATTTACAGGATTTTGTAAAAGTATAAGCAGTGATGTTCTGTTTCCTTTA
>VYZW01040771.1:1207-32852 GCA_013401315.1 Balaeniceps rex | reverse complement strand
TTCTTCATGCAAACTTGACAACGACTAATACGCGTCCTCAAGTCTCCAGCTTTCAGTGTCTCTGACTGAGGTTTACTGGTTGACAGACACAAAGGTAAGGTTAGGTTAGCTTTTTCTTTGTTTACAGAACTGTTCCTTTAAACTTCTACTTCATTCACAGTTTCAGATAACACTTAAGTACGTAAGTGGGGAATTAGTCCTGTATTTGAGAGTTTTCCTTAAGCGTGGTCTTTCTGTACATCTTCAACACCAGGTAACAGATGCTCAGTTTTGTCCAGTGTCTCAGAATACATAAGGTATGCCAATCAACTACCTCAGTCTAGCATTTGATGTAGCACAAATACCAAACCAAGTGGAAGGTGAATTTTGTACATTTGAGACAGTATTTCTGGGGTCTTTGTAGCCCTTGGGTTTCTCAGTTGAAGGGTACTTTAACAACCCGTAAAAAATACTGCTACAATGAGATTTGTATTTAAGTGGTGGCTTTACCAAATTATTTATTTATATTCTGAAAGGGTGGGGAGGTGGGAGATTAATATATTTGTGTAATATGCGTGTACATAGAGTGAGTCAAATTCTTAAAAGTTTCTTTTAAAAAACAGATTAAAAAAGGAAGTTGTGTTTATGGGAGACAGAAAACTCAAAGGTGCATGGTAGTTGTTAGTAGGCAGTTTTCACTAATGAATTACTGGCGAATTGCCACTCATCAACTACCCTGAAAACTTAGGGTGATGACTATTTAATGCACATTAAGTGTCACAGTTGTAGGTGTTACACAAAACCAACTTAGGGGCCACTACTACTATATAACACAGTGCCAGCCCTGTACCACAAAGCTACATTTTTCAATTTGGTGGCATTGGGAATATTTGTGAGGTTTTTATCAGTACACAGACAGGGCAGTAGCAATTTATTGTATGAAAGGAGATGACTTTTCAAAGAAAAAATGATTTTGCTACTCAAGTTGAAAGGGAAAAAGTTTGAAGAGCTGAGACACTCCAGCTGAAATGCTGACTGCAGAGAAGCTGAGGACAGAATGTCCATTGGCTTCCTTGCCACCAAAATGTCATCCTCATTCTTCCGCAAAGTACTGGAAAAAATGTTTGCCACGAAAACCTCCTTCACGCAAGACTTTCAAAAACGGGTTATATGGACATCTGTCTTAAAAGGTTTAGAGTTGATCTTGCCCTTCATATCTGTCCCTTGTATGTCTGTGAACTACCTTTTCAAATATTTGACTCTATTGAAAGGCCTGGCAAGAAAAAACCCCAAGAAAATCGTTCTTTTAGGCTCCAAATACAGTAACTACAGTAGGACTACTTTCAGAGAAGGTACTACTAAATGTGAGTAAGAATTGACATAAAAAGAATCTGACTCCTTGCAAAACAGAATGTGCCCTAGCAAGTTTTTACATATTAAAGGCTTACTAGGGAAACACTTGAAAAACTGGTTGTGAGGGGAAAATGAATGAAATTATTTCCCTATACCCCTGTAAACAAATCTCTTTTGAACTTCAGAATAAATTCGGTTTCTAAAGCTTTCATTCTGGAAGAAAGCAATATACAAGAAACAGGTTTTCTTACCTGAACATTTCTGACACCTCTACAGTTGCCAGCCAGAAACTATATGAATTGGCATAGTAATTACAAGTGCCACGACCATGGCATTCAATAAACGGAGCTGAGCGGAATTCTTCTAAACAGGATCCAGGTGATGCCAAGGCCTGTCCAGAGCCCTCTGCTCCAGCACTAGTGTGCTGGTGTAGGGGTGAAGGAAAGAAACACACAAACAGGAATCTTACAGTAGGTGCTAAAAATTAAATAGCACAGCATTCAACTATTAAAACAGGCACCGTTCATTCTTGGTTGCGATAATGTGGTGTCAGACACCTCCATAAATATCAGTACACTGGGCTCTGTGTACTGGAAAATTACTGTTAATCTTGGCTAGCTACCATGATTAGTAATTGAAGGTAAAGGCTTTTGAATGACAACCATTATAGTTTTTAACAAGGTCCTAAAGCAGCTAGTTGAGGACCCAAGTGGGTACTAGCCACTTCTGGAGTAGGAGGCAGTTCTTACCATCATGAAAGAGTAACCAATCCAAAGGGAGTCCCAGCCTGGAGGACATGAGGGAATCTGAATGGTCTGACTGTGGACAGCTATCACCATAGCAGGAGCTTCACACACAACACATCTGGACACAGGGGAAGTATCAGAGAAACACGTGATATTAAAATAAAACAGGAGTATGTTTTATTAAGAATTCTTACACAGAGAAAGGGAGGAAAACTAGGCTGTGAGAGGCTGTCCTATTTATCTAGACTTCTACTTCTCACCTATTTTGTAACTGCAATAAGACAGTATTTCGGAGTGCAAAATATGCCACTAACAACCATTGGGTAAAATACTGAAGCAGGTCCTGAAACAAAAACCGGAACCTCAAATTCCCCGAGCGAATGCCTTAATCTTAGAGCTAATGGCTCTCATATTCTCTTTCCTGTCTATGGTGATCTTGCACTGCTGACTACGTAGCTTCCTCAGTCAAGGAGAGTTCTTACAGCCTTTCATCCTCTAATGATCACTGCTGCACGTAGACAGACTGTTCAAGACAATGAATACTTTAAAACTAGCTATTTTCCTAGTATTTCCCAGAGCAAAACATGACAGATTCATCTCCTAATATCCAACCTTCATGCTGGAAATACATGGATAAGATGTGCTATTTATCCAGATATTAAAAAGAGACCTGATAGCCTGCTTTGTCTCACCGGCTAATGAATGGCTGGATGCTTTGCCCGGTCAGTGGCTCCATGCTCATCGGCATTGGCTCTGGAGTTGATAGCCAGTAGGAATAGTCATTCCTTGATGCAAAATTACAAACATTGTTGATGTTGCAGAACATGAAGGGCATGGTGCTGAAACGTCTAAGACAGCTCCCAGCAGTACCTACAGAGTAAGATACATAAAATGTGACAGCAAGGTTTTCACTTCATTGCTTTTTATAGCAGTTCTTTGAGAACAGTAATTGTGTATTCTTCCTCTCCACCTGTGAGTGCACAGCATGTGCTATCAAATTGTCACATGTGGGAAAAACTTAACTTCTCAGTTTTGGTTTACATTATTTCATCCCGAATTAAAATGTGCAACCTCTGGAGGTAGTAGATCTTAGTATGCAATCCCCATCCTCGTCTAAGAAATCTTTAAGACTGTCACATCTTCAGAGAACCAGAGCATTTGAAGAAGCAGCTACACCCTCTTTCCCCTTAAAGAAAGAGCATACAAAATATCTCACCCAAATCCTGGCCATGTGCTCTTTCATTTCCTTGCACATATAGAAGAGAGAATCCATCATATATTCTTGATGTTCCTTGTGGACATAGTGGTGTATCCCTGGTCTGGCTGTGCCGAGTTATAAGGAATCCGTGAGCAACAGAAGCTGTTCCAGGAGGACCGGGTGGGCCTTGTAAGCCATCAGGACCAGGAGGTCCCTGTATTCCTCGTGAACCTGTTCACATGAGGGAAACACAACACACAGTATTTATTAACACCATTTCTTGCTCTTTTAGGACTAATGTAGCTCTGAAAGATAGCACGGTCTTGTGATTAAGGTGCCTGTGAGCTGGGGGACCTGGTATCTGCTGACACTATCTTCCTCAAATTATTTTTTCATGTGAGGCACTAAGATAACAACTGCAATGGACATGACAGCCACTGAAATGAGTCCAAATCAGCTTCCCAATTCCAAAACATATTAATCCGTGTATGCAGCTTAATAAGATAATGTTGAAACATCTTGCTCAAGATCACAAAATAAATGGCAGAGCCAGAAACAGAAGCAAGTCTCACTCTAGGGCATGCTATGATAACACCAGAGCCAAAGCCCACCAAAATTAATAGAAAAGCTGCAGTCAGTCTTGGAGTAGGTTACAAAAAGTGGAAATAGGCTAGAACAACCTTGAATGAGAGCAAGAATGAGTCATATGACTGAGAAAGGTATCAGAAAAGGCATTTGTTCTTGAACAGCAAAAATATCAGGAAATATAACTACAAATATTTAGACTATGTTATTCCACAGTCATTATTATTTACATTTTTTCACTAAAATAATGCTAACAGATTTCATAGAGCATAGAGCTTTTCAGAGAAAAAGGAAAAAAGGCATTATGGATTTTTGTACTGTTTTAACTGTTTAAATTCTAATACTTTTTCTCACAAGTTGCACTATATAGCTATTTAATAATGTATCATCTTCTTTAGAAAATTTTCCCAGTGCCTAGTCTGATTTCATTTCTCAAATCATAATTCAGTAGTTCTAAGCAACAGCTGCATGGTAGCCTGATCTCTGCCTTTGGTGAAATTCTCTCCTTTATGAAGTCTGGTTTTCCTCATTCATGATTTCCATGCAAAATTAAAATTAGTTTACTAATCTCTCTCTTCTGTTTCTTACTATCTTCATGATCTCCTGTGCATCACTGTGCTGCAAAGGGGATGCCATTAAGCTTGAGATAAAGCACCGTACAATATTATTCAGCAATGACCAACAATGTGTTGCTTCCAAGACTATTCCAAACTAAAGTATGTTCAGCTGCTTGTAATACTTTTGCATTCAGAAAATCCTAAAATTACGATTTTATTATTATTCCCATGAGGCAAAACCTCACTTCCCAATATTAGCCTGCACTCACAAAAGGGAGCATCTATTTTTTCACTGGGTCCTCAGAGGATAAACACCATACCTGGTTGGCCTGGAAGACCTCTCTCTCCTTTACGTCCTGCTGGACCATCAAAACCAGGTAGTCCATCTCGCCCTGGGTCACCAGGAAGACCAATTGGACCTAGAACAGACAAATGCATAAGTGAAAGAAAGCTCTTGAATTCTCACTACAGAAATCCTCAAATTGTCTGGGACTCCTCTGTTGTTTCTTCATGATACGTTAGACAAGAACAGACCGTTAAACCAGATTTATATGATAGAACCCTACATTTATCTATTACCTCTTGCTGAATTCAGTAACTTGTCTCTGCAGCCTATGCCAAGTGACTTGCATTGCAACCTGCAGTCAGCAATACTTCTTAGTCATTTTCTCTGCAGCCACCTAGGATCATACCTGGCAATCCCTGTGGACCTGGCAATCCAGGTGGCCCTTTCGATCCAGGCTGTCCTGGAGGACCCGGCGGACCAGGGTCACCTTTGACAACAATGCTTCGTCCAATAGTACCTGGTAAACCTGGTGGACCTGAGAGAAAGCAGCTTAGTATTAGATAAACTAAGGTGGAAGAGAGCATTAGAAACAGTTTGTTATTCTTTATTTCCAAGTCAGAAGCCAAGAGCTCTATCAATGCAAAGAATAAGTGTATATATAAGGCAAAAAGTGCTCTTGGTGATCCCCCCCAAAGGACAGCTGTTGCAGGGGTTAATCCGTGTAGACTGGATACAGAGTATAAAATATGGTAGGATTACTTGTAGTGCTAAAAAGTATAGCCAGGAATTGTGTTTAAGCTGTTGCTCACTTAACTACTGTCATTGCTGGCTGAGGCCGACCCAGTCCCACATCTGTGTAACAAATTCTACTGGCAGGGAGCAAAAGTGACAATAATGCTACCCAGGACTCCTACCTGGTGGGCCTGGCGGTCCTTGACTGCCTGTGAGGCCAGCAGGTCCTGCAGGTCCAGTGGGACCCTTCATACCTGAAACATCAAATTCACACAGTTATGCAGTGAAAGAACATGCTGTCTTACAAAATCTGCTGCAGGAATGGCCAAAATCAGGCTTCTTTTCTCCCTGAGGGGCTGTTACTGTGTCTGGAGGTTTTCACTTGAAACGCTAGTTAAATACCTGGGAATCCTGGAACGCCTGGAACCCCGGGGTCGCCCTTCATTCCATTCAGACCTGGACGACCAGGATCCCCCTGAACAGAACAGCTTCATGTTATTCACTCATCTCCCTCAGCAGTTTCAGAAAAACAGATAGAAAAGGTGGCTGGGGGACAAATAAGCACACTTTGGGCCTGTGAACTGGTGCTTTGAAGGGCTGAGGCCATGCATTCTGCTCACTGTGCTGGCTGCTGTCAGAGAAGGCTGTAACATGAATTGTGGATTGACAGCTCCGGCTCCCATGGGAATATAACGGGGGACACTCTGCCCAGATGCTGGGGGATAATTAAGGAAAAGACCCTCTTACTTGCTACAAGACAGGATGTTACCTACCACATTTTGTCTTTTATTTTAGTACGATAAACTGCATATTCCACCCAAATACGTTCCATTTTTATTGCATTTAAAAATAAACTAGGGGGAAACCTCCATTTCTTGTCCTACCTGGCGTCCAGGTGGTCCTTGATCTCCCTTTTGACCAGTCAGGCCAGGTGGTCCAGGCGGACCTGGGTTCCCTTTTTCCCCTTTAAGTCCTCCATTGCCTGGTGGCCCGCGTGGACCTTCTGGGCCTGGTGGACCTTAACATTGCAGAACAAATATGCATATATCAGTACACATCAACTAGTCTCACCAAGTTTGTGCCTTCAGCGTAAAAAAAAGAATTAAAGGTATTTTGGCTTGACTTCCCAGCTCTATTTCAATGCTGAATTCAGGATAAACTAAAAGGAAAACAAATAGAGGGATTATTTGCACTACCCAAATCAGGAACCAAGGCTCCTTATCTAGCTGATGAAGAGAAGCAGGTCTTTCCAGAAGGCAGTGCAACTCACCTGCGTTAGAAGCTTACCAGTGACCAGACCGGTGCCTTTAGCAGGAGCCAAGAAACCCAAAATTAGATGGTACAAATATCCCCTCTGCTCACCTGCATTACATTCACCATCTCTTAAGTGCTATCTTAACAGACTGAATTCCTTCTGAAAGCCAGTCTCAACAATGTAAAATATTGCTGCTTTTTTGCTGTTAGAATTTGACATACCTATTGAGGAGCCCGGTTTATGCTGTCTGCTGGGCAGCAGGAAGCCCATCATTCTGCCTTGCCTAAATACGAATCTGAGTTGCAGAAACTTCCTTATGTTGAATGACTCTCCCTCCAACTGATTTGTTTATCTTTAGTAGAATTACACTGTGTAAATCCAATAGAGGAACTGGGCTGGTCTTTAAATATTTTCCCTTTGCTACAGCCACGTTAATCCAAAGCAAAGCAGTGGAATTAAAAGAAACTTAGGTATTTGGAGAACTGAAAGGTGAGACCCCCACCTTTATGACACCATCTAAATAGAAGATAATGGATATTAATTTGTGGCAAAACAAACTGTAAGCAAGTGCAGGAACAGCTAATAACATTTCACAAGTTATATCTCATAATTGGATTAACAAAAGGATCTCTTTGCAGGACAGTGCTATGACATTCTCCCCTGTAGTACAACACATCTAATAACATTTATCAGTGTACTGGATTTTCAATTCTCCTACAACCTCGAATAATTTAACATCTCCTTTGACTTCCTCACAGTCTATATTCAGTGGATAAATTTGATGAGCTGTATTTCTGCATGCAAATCTGAGTATAGAATTCCTTCCAAAATTTTTCTTTTTAAATCAACAGCAATTTTGTACCAGATTTCACACATACCCTATAGCAGTTTCAGCTACAGAAAACATCCCATCATGCAAAGATTTTTTGTGTTCATTTTGCTCTTTTATACTGGTCTAGTACTGTACACATGCAAAATAATAACTGGTTACCATCTGAGGCATGCAAATCAAACACATACGATCTGCAGGGTAACCATAGTCCTTAAAAAGATAATCACAGAATTACAGGAGAACATCCGTTTCTCTTACATCAAGTGCAACGCAGTAAAATAAATTGACCGAGTTAAGAGTCTAACCTGGAGGACCTGGAAGGATCAGAGTTCACCAAAGCCCAATGATCGATGTTAGAAGGGTCAGACATCACACAGTACAAAACAAGATTACTAGTTAGAAATAGTACAGATGACAGCATATACACTACACAACAACCCATTTCACCAGCATATTTTGTATTTACAATATAATCCACATGCATGCATAAAACCATACATGAATACACAACGATATGTATTTTCAGATACAAGTTATTCTGGTGACTAGGCTCTACTAAGACTAATTTGACACTTCATTTAACAGCAAACTTAAAGAATGTGTTATTGCTTCAACAGTACAGCTGAGGCCTATGACTGGTTAGTCCTACTCACAATGGGGTTTGGACTATGTAACCATTTCACTGACAATATTCAACATCACAGGGCCCGGAGCTTGGCAAATATGCAGGTAAATTGTGAATGACAACTTACTCTTGAGCAAAATTCTGCTTTGGGCAGGGGGGAAGTGTGATTAATAGAAGGACTTATCACCACTAATCAGGCATGAGCCTCAACTATCTGTGAATACAATTCCAGGACTGAAAAGTAGGCTTATACCCTCCTTCAGAACAGTAAGCAGGATTGACATGGATCAAAAGGGCTGCAAATGCTATAAGCAAAAATACAGCAGAATGTACAAATTTAGAATTTGTTCTCTTTCCTGTTGGCATTATTTTTTCTTGATAAAAATACCCTAAGATGCTAATTTACCTGTTTAAGGTTATTATGGAGAATGGAATGTGATAACATCCTTAGAAAAATCATTTAAATGCCCTCTTTCAAAATGTAAGCTGGTTGTCCCTGCCATGCTCCTGAATTAATACATACTTTAGCTCCTGTGCCACTTGTGTCTTTCACGTCAGTGAAATGATTTAAATATATCAACATATCACCATGCAATTTACAGCTAAAAACTACAATAAATACACATCGGGTTTACCTCAATGCACTATTTCTTACATATTTGGTAAATTATTTTAAATACTAACTGTAAACAGTTGTTAAAAATAATGACATG
Source organism: Balaeniceps rex (assembly GCA_013401315.1). Lineage (NCBI taxonomy): Eukaryota > Metazoa > Chordata > Aves > Pelecaniformes > Balaenicipitidae > Balaeniceps > Balaeniceps rex. The sequence goes on along the minus strand of VYZW01040771.1, from coordinate 23,991 downwards.
AGCGTTTCACTGTTAAGTACTTATAAACTATATTTCACTGTTAGATAAGTTTTGCTATGATTTATAAATCTGTCCTATACTTGTTGATTATTGAATTTTGGCTGGGCAGTCACAGGGTGGAACAACACATGAAGCAATTGATAAGTTCCTCTCAGCGTACCCATGATGGTAGCCCTCTTTGAAAGTGTGGTTACTGCTTGTATGGCCACAGTTTAATTAAATGGTAAAGCCACATTCATTTTTTTCACATGACTGCATAAAGCTAGGATTCAAACGTCAGGGGCTACCACATTTGCTACCTCACAGTGCTTAGGACAGCACGCTAAAAACTAAAATGTATTCCTTTATTGAATTTTGATGACAGTTGTTTCCTGAAAGTCATCATAGCAAAACCTAAAGACATCATTATTATTAAACAGATATACCAAGTCATTTTCAATATAGACACAGATGTTAAAGATCTTCCCAAGAGCTGGCTTGTGCTACATGCTGATATGCTAAAATTACGATAAGCTTGTGAAAATGACCATGTTCTTACCAATCCTGTTCCACTGCCCTAGTGTTAGGGAGGGGAGGGCTGTATGCTTAATTTTCATTAAATACATGTTAAAAGAAGAGGTTTCCTCATTTTCCCTAAATGTGCTGGTGAAGCAAAACAATGGAAATAAGGATTTCTCTGCACTGGAAAGTTACAATGCTCTACGTTGGGAATGTAAAGCATCACTGTTGCTCTGTATAAATTTTCCTACAGACACTGTTTGTATAAAAGAAGCATCTAATTTATTTAAGTCACTTGAGAGTGTCCAAAATCAACAGTAGCAGGTGTTAAAAAAATGAATACTGTCATTTGCCCAAGCTGCAAAACACAATTATACAGCAAAGACATGGGAGGACAGTGCAATATGCTTTTTTTAAAAAGATGAAAAACATTATATATTTTTTTCAATGGTACTGAGAATAAATATCCTAAAACAAGTTTCACAGTTGGGGACACTTTATAAAAGCCTTGCAAATCTGGACCCACATGATCTTTCACCATGGGGACAGCAACACTATGTCCTTCCAACGTCAGTCCTACAACAACATGGCGGAAGAGTCTGAAAGCCAACTCTGAGCTTTTCTTTTCTACCACAAATTAAAAGGTATGTCTGAAAAATGACTCAGCATATCTACATTTAGACACTACAAAAGTATATACATTCATTTTCATGCAAAGTTATTATTTTGGAGTTAAGGGGCTAACCTGAGGGACCTGGGAGTAGGGGGTCAGAGTTCACCAAGGTCATCATTAGAACGAGGGGAAAAACATCAAAATTGTTAGAAATATCAACAAGCTAACATATTCAACTAAACCTTTCTTTTTAGATTTAGCTCAATATTCCTTTACATACAGTATGCAAAACACCAAACTATTATTATTCATAGCAATGAAAATAGACATATGGAGTAACGGCAATGTTGTGTTGCCCTGGAAATTGGCTTAATTTTTATAATCGATTAATAAATCCATCCCAACACCACCTATTAACGTTTGTTATGGGGGCAGCTCCACTGAAGTCAGAGAGCTACACCGTGTTTGACTTCATCATTTTTACTAATCTTAGAACATACCCAGAAGTCAACAACAAACAGTATTTGCTTCTGGTTTTATTTATGTCCCTAGAAGGGGGGTAATTTGACAGCCACACAGCTGCTTTTATGACTAGCTGCCTTAAGTTGAAATGTTACAAAATCAGCGTTCCAACAATAGACTGTGTTATCATTTGAAACAAAAGGCTGGAGTGCTGATTGTACCAGAACTGCAATAATAGTTTGGTTTATCCACATTAGTTCACGCATAACTGAGCAAAACAAATGCTTCACTTTATACATTGCATGCAACAAAAGTGGAAATAAAAGAAGGAATGCGAGAAAGAGAGAGAGAGAGAACATGGCTGAGCAGAACCTCACTGGTTGTTTTCCCCCCTGCCAATGCTCATAAAACTGCACAAAATGAGTCCTACCATTCCTCTACCTCCCCAGCTGATGAAAGTCACCTGATTTATACAGAGAAGTGTAAACAGGATGGGAAGCTTCATAAAAACACCAATGCTACAGGAGAGCATAGAATCTCAGTTGGTAGTTTTATTATACATCAGGAGCTGCTTAGCTGGTTTACATTTTTTATTTGGAGTTTGGAGATATCCTCTGTATAAGAATCTTTTAAAAATGAAAGCCTATGCTCTTATGGACCCATCAGCTTCCTGTGCCAAAATTTTAATTGCTACCACTCTATATACAGAAGAATTATATTTGGAAGATCTTGACATCTAGGATGTCTTAGGCCTTTATTTGGGCACACTTAAATTACAAAGCCCAAGTCCAGCATCCCACCATCTCTTCACTCCTCCTCCCACTTGCCCCGGCTGCAACTCTAACCACAGTGAGCAGAGCTGGGATTACTTGTCCCGTACTCCTACCTGCCAGTGAGCAACTAGGCAGAAAAGGACAAGGCCACACAGAAAATGGAAAGCAAATTAGGACCACCAACTTGCTGCAGGGACGCTCCACTGACTGGTTAGAGCCCCTGGGGCACAGCATGGAGGAAGTTCCTCCAGGAGAAAGGGCGAAGGCACACACTCCTCCTTCCACTAACTGAATAGGAAACCAGGAAGAAATTGTGACTGTCTGTGAATTATTAACCCACTGGGTTGTTCCACACCAGTCACATAAAATGCAGGCTTAGGATACAACACAATTCAAGTATTTTTACTAGGACTAAAAGAAAACTTCATTATACTGGCAAACAGCACCCCAGTTTTAAGGCATTATAAATGAAAACTAAATGTTGTTTATAATGAGTCATTTTTTTAAATGCACAGTTAGGATAGATGAGTTCATAGCCTACTCTGCACAAGAGAAAAGCTCATACTGCCATTGAGAACAATCAAATATTACTCAATTCCAGTTCTAGTGAAAATATTTTGATAAAATTCCATTCTAAAAACATTTTTCAGTGGGACTGCCTACTCCTGTATAAGAAGCAAGTGCGAGGAAAAAACGAATCTTAAAATCTTTCCAAGTGTGTCCTGCAAAGCTAAACTCTCCCTTGATACCTAAAAATAACAATACATGTGTAGCAGCTATTCTTAAAAATGCACTAACTCAAAACTAACTTTCTGTTATTCAAAGATTTCTTTGGGGAAAAATCTGAGGTCTGAGTTTGAGGGCAATAAATAAAAATATTAATTCTCCATTTATATGCAAAGAAAAAACTGTAATCAACCAATAGCTTGGTTTGAAAGCAGTCTCCTTTACGCATGTCAAGTGAGATGAGTCTTATTGGTGGCAAAGTACTTCTGGACTCAAGATACAGCAATAAGCTTGAGCCAGAGCTGTGACAGGTTCATTAAAGTTAGATTTTTCAAGAACAGTATCTAAATGCAAATAAACGTTCTACGACACAAAATATAAATCCAATTCCAATACATGCCAGGGAGTTGCTCAGCAATGTTAACTCAGTATAGTGGTTTTTTCATTTCCAGAATTAGTTGGTGCAGGAACAAAATGCAAACATGGAATGGAAAGATGAGCACGGCATGATGGTGCACTGAGTCCGTGGGAGCCACGTGACACATGGAGCAATGACTTATGTTACATGACACGAAGATGAAGAGGCAGCTATCCAATTTGATCATGCTGTGATGCTAGCGTGAATTTGATTTTCATGACTCTTAAAATGATGGGGTTTGTTACTTTTGGTTTTTTGTGCGCGATGACATTTGCTGATCACGTGACAATACTGCAAAGGTATCATACTCAAAAGTCGATATCGTGCTTGGTAGATGATTACTGTGACAGCATGCGGAGAATCTCCCGTCTATTAACGCATTGGATTTTTGCTGCTAGGTATCAGAAATTAATAGAAACTGAGGCTGTTTTATTTTTAGATACTGTTATGTTTGGCAACAAAATCCTCTGGTTGCCCACAAACATTAAGACCTATGCCATGAGGCTTGAATTTATCCATCCAAATAAACTGAGAAAGTTTAAAGGCTGATAACCTATCAGCAAAACATGAAAGTACTGGCAGATGTTGATAGGTATGGATCACGCTCCTACCTGGCCTTCCTGGAACACCTGGTGGGCCAGGGCTACCTTTAGAACCTTCCAGAGGTGGCCCTGGTAATCCTGGTGGACCTGGTGGACCCTGTAGACCAGGGAATCCCTGGAAACCTGGTTCTCCCTTCTGACCTGGAAGTCCAGGGGGCCCTGGTGGGCCAGGTAACCCCAGTTCTCCTTTTTGCCCTGTAAAACCAAACAGCCATGTTTACGAACACTGTTACAAACTGATACGCAAAAAAGTCCAAAGGTCAATTTGCAGAGCCATTTGTCTCTCTTGCAGAAGGTGCAAGTCTGGCCACAACTCACCTCATTTGTGCAGCGAGAGAGTATAAAATTGGTCTAACATTCAGAAAAGGTTAGGGCTAATAATTCTTACAGGAGAAAGAGCTATAGCTTCTGACATGTTAAAAGGTCTTACTAAGTCTCATTTTGCTACTCAGTGATGCTGTAATTCATAAACATCCTCTGAGTTTGTAAGCCTACAAGCAATGCTTTCGTGAGCTTTTATATACCTGTGAAGAAATCTGTCAATATTAAGACTTCATCATTTTTTGAGACACTGCTGAAAGCTAAGACATACTTGCAAAATTTTCAAATAAGCTTGAGGAATTTAGGAGCTTTAATGCTACCGGAAAGTAAATAACTTAGGTTGTGAAGTTGCTTTTGAAAATATAGCAAGCAGCTATATTTTCAAAGCAGCTTCATTTGTCATCTGTTGTATGAACGCTTTATTTACTGAGACAAATCAGCAAAGTTCTACACAATGCAGTAGACTATTATCCTGTGGGGATTCATTCTGTCTGCATAATTGCTAATTTACAAAATTCAGTAGTCAGTAATGAGTGTCTTTATTACCTTGGTTAATTGAAAAAGGTCTGCTGAGAAAAAGAAAAGTTATTTTAGTTGTTGCTATGGCATTCATTTGTTGCAGAACATACAACATGCCCATCTTTTTTTGGTGTATAGATATATTCTACATTCAACCTTTTTAACAAACAACAGAGAAACTTTACCTGACAATCCTGGGAGTCCTGGAGGTCCTGGGCGCCCAAAACCTGGTAGACCTGAAAAGAAACAGAAGATTCAGTTAATAATGAACATTTAGCTTTCAAGTCTCCAGGAATAGGAATATGAGGCTGAGAATGATGAAAGTGCAGTTCGTCTAAATCTCTGATTTAGATTCTCATTCAGGATTCTCATTCACTCACCAGTCTACACCAAAGCTAGAGGTTTTGTTACTAAAATGCATCTGTAACTTCCATAAGTATTTCCATCCATTCACAAGATGCTCTTTCAGATTTTGCGAGTTCATACATTGGCATTTTTGGTTGGGGTTCTATCTTTAAGGCAGACATTACACCGTTTATCCATTCTGTAACTGAGTTGAAGCAATACAGCTACCATGGGATACAGGAACAGGGGCTGGTGTTGAAGTCAGGTAATAAAAATCTAAGAGCTGATTGAATTCTTGTCCTGTGCTTCACTGGCAGCTGGAAGCACCCTTTGTGAACCATTCAGCAGCTGGGAACCACAGAAGCATCTTTGAAGGTGTATGGGCAGTTATAGGAAAAACAGAATAGAGAAAGCAATGCAGAGTGAAGAGGAGAAAATAAACAGGAAGGATACCTAACCTGGTTCGCCCTTCTGACCAGCTGGTCCAGGGATACCGTCTCGACCAGGCTGTCCCTTCTCCCCTGAAGGACCAGGAGGGCCAGGACGACCAATATCACCTAAAAGCGGGATAGAACACATTAGCACAGTAATGCCTAACCTGCATTAAAAAAAGCAACCTCCCCCCCCCACATCTGAATCTGAAGGTGTGACGATGTAATAAATTCACAAGGGTGTAATCTTAAAATTAAAACCTTTCTCTCCCTTTCTCTCCCCCGACAATTTAGAAAAGGCTTTTAGGCCTGTGACCTTTTAAGCAGTTAGCGTTTGCTAAAAATAATATAATGGTTCCCTTTAGGATAAAGTAGAATTTTGCTCCTATAAAAACAGGTTAGACCACTGGAGCACTTAACATAAATAAAGCTGGTAAATACTGAAACAGTTACCTTCTTGTTTCAATAGCTAATGATATGACTATGACAGCAGACAAAAGTCATCAAGAGAAAGTTAAAACTTCTTTCTTTTCTGTTTGATTTCTGTGAACTAAGCGCGTGCTCAAATGATGTTTGAGCATCCATATACATATAGATACATTTTCATGATGTTAAAAAGGTAAGAAGATAGGAAGTGGCTTCATATGTTATGTTTTTCACAGAAGCAGCTGATCTTTGCTGTGCTGTTTATGCTCACCTACTGGCCCAGGTGGTCCAGGCAGGCCAGGATTACCTGGAGGCCCCTCCACACCTTTTGGTCCTGGAATTCCTGGTGTTCCTGTAAAGTATGGGCATTGCAATCAAATTAAGCACCAAACTGGCTTTTCAGCAGATCTTGAAATGCTATAATCTGAGATGTCCTGAGTAACAGATGAGCTAATTGTATCAACAGAATGTATTTATGCGCATTTGGAAGATTTACAGCTGATTAAGGAGATGAATTATAAAGCAAAGAACATACAGAAACAAAACATACTAGCCCAGCTGTCCTTACTGCTACTCTCAAGACTCTGTCTTCTTAATTGTTGAGTGCCAGTGGCCAAGGACACAGTGAGTCTGGCAGTCTGCTAGGAAATTACCATTTTAGAGACAGGTGTTTCTGCTTGACAACAAAGTGAAAGCATTATGAACTGTGGCTGGCTAGTCCTTCCCCAATCCTCTCTTCCTTTCCTGAAAAAGGATCTTAATAAAAATGGTCTTAGTTAGAATTTATACCGGATTCTCACCCCTACAGCATGAACTGAGTGGGAGGTAGGAAAAACAATCGATCCATTGCAGTGTGTCTGTTCTGAACAGCATCTGAACCTGATCAAGGTAGTGTCTCAATACACCATTTTGAGTGTTCACAGTCTTTCAGGCATGAAGCAGAGGTTAAAAACTGTCAGGTTCATGGCCAGGTTTTGTTCTCTTCTAAGCTTCCTGCTGCCATGACTACACCGTTATAAATTCCCTAACTTCCTACGTTAAAGCAGCTCAAGCATGCTTGTAGCCTTTATTGCTGCAAATGCAGCATACGTAAAAACCTTGTGACTTTAAATTGAGAATGAAAGAACTGACATATACCCATGAACAATCTCTATTAATATTTTTTAGAGAAAAGTGCAAAACCTAATTTCATTATGTTTCAGAAAGAGATTTCTCTTTAGAACATATTTTTATACAATAAATGCTATTAAAAAAGCCCAGTTTTCCTGATGACACATTTTTATTGATTTGTGAAGGAAAAATATGAAGCCAAACACAGGTATTTTGTGGGTGAGAGAAGGTGAGAGTCTGACTGCTGTGGGGAGTGGAGAGCATTAGCTAACACAACTGCTACATCCCCTCAGAGCAGATGAACGATTTCAGAAGGCACTCTTAAGTGATGCATTCACACGCTTACTCTTGCAGTGACAATTCCAACAGCACAAAGCTTAGAAGCAGCAGATTGCTAGAAACTGTGAAAGAAGCTGCAGCCCTCCACCAATTACCCACTGTGTTTAGATATATATACACCAATATCAGAGAGCAAGAGGGAAAATAAAAAAATGCTGTTCAGAATTACCTGGGAATCCAGGAAGGCCTGGTTCTCCTTTTGCACCTGGACTGCCTGGAAAGCCAGGCAAACCAGGATTTCCAGCTATACCTTTACTGCCTGGACTACCTGGGTATCCAGGCAAACCAAGATCACCCTAGAAAACATTAAGCAGAAATAAGAACCCATTCTTTCTAAGATGGGTAAGCCCTTGTATGTTCCCAGTCTTACCATCACAAAAAGGTCACCATTATATTGTGTACACTTCTCCTTATATCCAGTTAATGTTAACGATCTCACACAGAAACTTAACTGGAAATAGCAACTGTAAAGATTTTAACAGTATCATAGCTTTTCCTCAGAACTGACCTACATTAAAGAAAAATGTGTTCTCTCTTCTTTCAGAACAGAGATTTTTACCCCATGATATTGCAGAAGAAAAAAAGAAATCTGTGGAGCTTTAATCATGCAATGTTTTTGCTAAATTAATTGCTGCTCAACATCAACTGTAAGGCATCAGTGAAGGCTGCTAGATATCTGTAGGTCTTTTTGTCACTTTTTTGTGGGTGACAGGATGATATAGGTAAATGATAGTGCAAATGTTTTATATAGACTTAAAAATTTTAAGCAGCAGTAATCATGATATATCAGCTCCTTAGTAATTTATTCTTAAATGCATATTGTCTTAATTTTTTTAGAATTAACTACATAATCAGACATGGGAGCAATGATATTAATTGTATAAATCCCTACCAACTACCAAAATGTCAGCAGGTGTCACAGTGCGGACTAGGCCACTAACTGAACCCAACTTGAAAGGTCTGGTAAACAGTCTTCTCCTTTAACCTGATTAAATGATATATAAATATTTTCACCTTTAAAATTAGAAATTTTTGCTCCCACCTGAAAAGAACAAACCGCAGTCAACCCTCCTTGTTATGAATATATTTCTATACATATTTACAGTTATACACAATATATATTAAGTTATAGTTAAAAAAAAAAATCAACACAGAATCTAATTTCCTCATGGAATTTTCTATTGAGGAATCTTGTAAATGTACCTTTGGTCCAGGGAGACCAGGAATACCGATGCTTGAAAGACCAGGGTCACCTTTCTCCCCTTTCAATCCAGGAAATCCTGCGGGTCCAGGCTGCCCTGGACGTCCTGCTATTCCTTGGCTGCCTTTAATCCCTGGGGGACCTGTCCGAAAGACAAAATACAAGTTTTATAAATACAAATCAAACTTCTGCAGTGGTTTAGAGAAATCACTCAAATTACAGCAACTGAACTAGAAAGCACTAACAAATTGACTGTCTGGCTTTGAATACCTAATGTGTTTTTAGTTTTAAAAACAAACTAAAACAATTATCTAAAATCTCTCATGGCTTTTTGCATGACATCTCTAAGCTTGCTTTTTTTTATTCTTAATTTACACAAATCCAAGTATCTCTTTATAGTATCTAGGCACAATTTAATATTAGAATCCTCAGAAACTGGAATTTTTGTTTTAGAAAGCAGTCTTTCTAAATAATGGAATTCACTTTCTCCTTGCCCTTTTGCTTGTGTCTGATGTCTGTCTTCTGACAGATGGGTTTACAGAATCATCTTTTTTCTGAACTTTCACAGAGTGGATCTGAGAAACCAGAAAAGGATGAAAGTTACAAAATGTAGATCATTCTGCTTCTACATCTGTAAGCACTTTAAAGTAATATGTATTTACAATATCTTTGCTATTTGCATTTTCTATTTTAATGGGTATTTCCCATTTCTTATGTACTATTTCAACAAATATGTATATAGGGCTTTATGTATTCCTCATCTGCATTGCCATTTAAATATATTATTAGATGCTGCATACAAGCAGATCCACCTACTATATAAAAGGAAAACACTGGCCAAAATGAAGTAAAATACAAGCACAGAAACTAACCTGGAAGGCCCATCTCTCCCATGGCACCTTTTAACCCCGGAGGCCCTGTTGGTCCAGGCTGCCCAGGAAGCCCTGTGTCTCCCTTGATGCCTAGGAAAGTTGTGGGTTTAGTAAATTAACGGCAATAATTAAAAGTTTCTGATATTCATGTGTTCTCAGATGAATATGCTTGTCATCTAATTACAAAGGCAATCGATTTGGAGTCGCTTTAGGCCTCATACTGCTCCTACAGGCTTTTTCACACCCATTTGTAGTGAAATATTAAACATCAGTTTGTTCTGAGCCCAGATTTGATCGGGGAAACTTCTTCTTTGTTTTGAAGATTAGTCTAATGAAATGGGTCAAATCTCAGTCCATGATTTAGTAACCATCTGAAACAATTTAGTACTGGTGTGACTTGGTCTCTCACGAGTTGTTCTGCAGAATGAACACATTATCTCTCTGTCATCTGCAATAGGTATTCAGTAACTTCTTTTACGGAATTAAATGCGACCTACAATGCTCAAACTAGTTTGAGTCCTGGATGGTTAAAAAAATTCCCCAAGCCCAACAAGGTATTTAGAGCAAGACCTATATTAGAAACAGTGAGCAAAAATTCAAGATTTCAGATAATTTGTTATAGCTGTAGAGAAGCAGTGCAGAACGGAATTCGTTTTCTCGATCCTTGCGATTCTTGAAAGCAAAGGTGTGACATCCAGACAGCCTTTGCAATACATTCATTTGGCCATTTGCAAAGTATGAGTGTAATGACTAATAATAATATAAGAAATAAACATATGAAACAGGCAAGTCCTGTTGGCAGATCGTGCAGTCATGTTGCTTGCTCAAGCAGCAAGCACTCTTCCAGTCATCCTAAAAGCTATCCTAATCTTCAATGGGATAGCTTAAACCTGCTTTTGGAAGCAGTTAGAAGCCTCTTAGAAGGAAAGAGCTCAAAGCATGCCGTTTGGATAATGATTTTAAATGTCCCAAAACTGTGCTGCAGCTTTAAGTGTAAATCCCTTGGCTTTGCTTAGATATACCTGGATTAACATCCCAATCCCATGTGATAAAAATGCATGCAAATTTTTACACATCAAAACAGTTTATCTGAGGCCTTGTTTACTTACCTGGCAATCCTGGCACACCTGGTGGGCCAATAGGTCCCGGTGGGCCTGGGTCACCTGGGAGACCTTGATAACCTTTCTGTCCTGATAAACCAGGGATACCTCAAAAGCAAAAGATACATTTTATTGTTATTACTATTACTACTGCTGAATGTTTTCTTTTACCTTAAGAGATCAGATGTACCTATAGGTGAATAAAAATCCAAATAGGGATTTTTCTTCAGTAAACATAATTTGCCCTCATTTAGCGAAGAGAAGTATCACAGAACACAAAATATTGCTTCTGGAAAGTTTAAAATTACTACAGAACAGGAACAACATAAGAAAGTAGAGGGAAAAAGTAACTTTATGGTTAATGCCAATATACTTCATTCAGAAGGGACTGTCTTTTCAGATGAGCAGACTCCATGCTAACCTCTCTATATTCATCCAGATTATTTATATACATGTTTAAACAGATTGCTACACCAGAAGCACTTTGGGACTGATATATTATAAAAAGTAATGCAGGTATTTTAGCAGATTTTTACAAATTCTATGTGGTTATTATCCCATACAATAACTTTGTGCTGCCCTGCAGGCATAGTTAAATCTGCCCTCTACAGCTCTTACTTAACAGAGGGGGAAAAAAAGAAAAAAACCCAAAAGGTTAAGTGCCTTAGGATCCTACCTAGGCTTCACAGAAATTAATAGAATAGATAAATTAGCACAATAATGGCTGGGCCAACATTAGAGAAGGGCATTCTGGTTCTCTCTAGGGTAGAATATTTATACTCTTCTCAAGACTAAATTAGAGTTCAAAGAGGACATCAGAACCCTTTTAGGGTGGGGTGGTGGGGGAAACAAGCGAGAGAGAAAACAGACTTGAGCAAACTGAGAAAACCTTCCAGGCTGCCAGCTTCCCAAGTAGAAACACACACAGAGATGACATTTAGCTCAGGGGAGGGTAAGCTTACAGAGATACCCAAAGGGAGAATCTGGGGGTGATACGTGAGCAGATGACCTGTGCAGTTCCATCCTACAAGGCGAAGGCCCAAGGGCCTGTGAGACAGCAGGAATGCAGCCAGCACAGCAGCCATAACTATCTCTCATCATGCTTAGGAATAACACCTAGAAGACTGAATCATAATCCTGCTGAAAGCACCTTAGTGCTATTACAATATCTCCATATGCCAAATAATACTAACAGTTAATAAGCAAGGACATTGCAAACTAACCACACAGAGTAACTTGGTCATAGAACCACTTAAAAAAAAAAGCCTAAAATAAGAGAACCTTAAGTCACCTCTGTATTCTGAGTTTAGTTTTTTCTGTAAGAAAGAATGAACTGAATGGATTTGGTTATAGGTCGCTGTTACAGGTCACTGTTACCTGTAGAGGACAAACCACCTCCCCAGACCCACACGCAAAGTTCTGTACCTGGAACACCTGGCTCGCCTTTTTCTCCTTTTGCTCCTAGCTGTTTCGGATCAACTTTTCCAGGGGGACCTGGCAGGCCTGCTTCACCTTTGATGCCTTTCTGTCCTACCGGTCCAGGAGGCCCTGGCGGACCAGGTAATCCATTATTACCTACAGTAGGTACAGACAACAAAAGAGAAAAAAATATAATCCTTAAGGTAGGCTAATGTATTTGTAATGATTTTTCTTACATAGGGAGTCCATGATTTATTGATGAAGTTCACTAAACGATCAGTCAGTTTATGCAAGGTTCTCCACAGCATCTTAAGCCCTGGAACAAAGCCGAGTGAGCAGACCACATGGGGATGTCTGTATGCTGCAGTCTGTCAGCTCTGGCCAGCCCAGCTCAGAGGAAGCAGCTGTCTGCATGACCCACAGCGAGAGAGCTCCGAGAGCCCCACCACACAGTGCCACTAGCACAGAGGAGTTGCAACAGCTACAGCAGCTTTGGATTCACAGCCTCCTTGTTCTAGGGAGATAAGTGGGTTTTTCTCCTACCAAACTCTTTCAAAATTCATCTCCAACAAGGGGGTTGGGAAAATGTAGATAGAATAGTTTCTCTGTGATACCTATAGAGCTGATTCTGGGTGACTCCATAACCCAAAGCTACCGATTTTCTTCTTTCTGCTGCTTAAAGCAGAGTTTACAACATACTTCAGAAATATTGCCCCACTTCAATGCCATCAATCTAAAGGTAATGTTTTAAAAATAGCTAACGTTTCATGACGTCAATTAAGAAAAGAGTGACTGAACGCTATGGCTTAAAACTGCAAAGCAATTCTGAACATCAGCACTGTCAAAAGAAGATAACCTAAGCAGATCCCAGTAATGAAGATCTAGATGTTAGTATTACAAAGCCTCTTTCCACACAGGACATGGAAAACAGCATTCTGCATTCTCTTCAGGGGCAGATAAAACAAACATTACCTTTCAAGCCAGGCAGGCCATTTCTTCCGGGAGTTCCTGGAGGCCCCGGAGGACCAGGAGTTCCCATGACGCCCATCTCACCTTTGGCACCTAAATGCGTTGAATCACCATTGTCATTCTGAACAAAACCTCAAAACCTATCATTACCTAATTTTTACTTCCCTGCATCTCTATGGTAGTTATTAACCAGCATATGCATATAAAGCCTGTTTTAAGGGAATTACAGGCACTCAGCTCTTGTATAGATCTAAATCAGATAAAATGACACTTGAAAATTGTGCCAAATTTTCCACAGTTAAGTCCTGGGAAGAAAATTTGCAGTGTACTGTTCTTTTTGACAGAAAGCATATTTACACCTCCAATAAGTTTAGTTCCCTGGTTTGAAACATAAATACTTGTTTGAAAGCAAACCTGAATTTATTGAAAGCCAAAAAGACAATAAGGAATACAAAAGATTCTAAAAGTAGCGTATCGCCCCCTCTATCCAAAGACAGAGATTCTCAAAATTCACTTTTGAGACTTCTATTCCAGAGGGTGAAACAGACTATCTTAACTGGATAGTCTAACGCATAGAATAAGGAAATTAATATTTAAAACTATGTGTTGGATCCAATTGATAGCATTTGTAATTATTTCCTTTAAACAAATTCTACTTCAAAATTGTAGCAGTGACTAGAAAAAAAAGAAATCACAAAATAAATTAGAAAAGTGTCATAACAATGATGATCAGAGTCACATTTGAAAGTTATGAAACAGAATAATGTGGAAAATATTTGAATCAATTTACAGGGAAGAGTGGAAGGGCGACAAGGATTTTAATGCAACAAATTTTGCTGTAATTTTTTTTAAAAAATATGAGATGTAACGGTTACACATATCCAACTTTAAATGGATAGGATAAACATTGAAGCTCATTAAGCTGGCATGCCTGAGCTTAAAAAGCATCCAGCTGTAGCTACAGTTTGGTCTTTGTCCGCAGGTAAAAAATATGAACTTACCTGGAAATCCAGGTATTCCATCCCGGCCAGGTGGTCCAGGTGAACCCTGAGGCCCTGGGAGACCAGGGGGTCCTGGGTATCCTGGGGCTCCTTGGTCACCTGGGGGACCAGGAACGTCGAAGCCTGGAGGACCTGGATCCCCTTTCTCTCCTGGAATGCCCTGCAACCCTAGACAATGTTGTTAAGACACAATCTTTTAGCAAAAAGAAAGGCAAGGCTGCGACCTGTGTGTCTCTGGGCGTAGAACTGTAGGAATAGCTAAGTTTTATCTGCAGTCCATTCCTAGCACTGATGAAAACCCTGCAATTCTTCTAAAGCCATTTATTTTTTAATGGATTCCTGGTGTTAAAAGGCCATATTCTCCTGAGGAGAAGCATTACTAAAATTTTACCAAGTTGTAGCAAATGCAATTAAAAAAAAAAAATCTCAAAAGGAAAACAACAACTCCCTTCAACAACCCTTTAAGTCTGACTAATAAAACAAAAAGCCAAGCTTAATTAGACTGGTTTGTATTTTATCATTAAGTATTGATATTCTTACAAGTATATTTCCATTAATGATTCCATTTTACTGCATTCTAAGATAACATCAGCTGAATATTTTTGAAGGATAGCAAAATTCTGCATTGCATTACATTTCCCTGAATGAAAAATATCAATTGTCAAAATACACTTAAGATTGTTTAACGCTAATGATACTGAGCTCAAGGCACTGCTGAAGCAAGCAGACAGCTTGTTTCCCTCCAGTGCACTGTACCAGTGAAGATGCTCATTCTGGAAATGCAGCTGACAAAAAAGGATTATTCTTAAACCTGAAGTTAAGAAAAGGCTTTGGTAAAGAAACCACAGTACCTGGGGAACCTGAGGTTCAAAAGCCAATGAGTTAGAGCTCATCAGGAAGTTGAGACAGGTAGCAGTAAGGAGTTGTAATAGTCGATAAGTTAGGAAACAAAATAAAGCACATACAGATTAGAACAAAGAAAAAAAAATCTACCCTAAAGTTACCGAAAACAGATCTAAGAACAAAGAATACAACACTAATGCAGTTAAGAGAAACCAGACTGCAAGGAAGCTTGGAGGTCTTTTTCAAAGTGCAGCCACCACTGTATGCAGAAACAAGAAACACTGTGAGATATTTTCAAATATTGATGGTACAGTTTAAAAAGAAAATTATTTTTCCCTCTCTCCTTGTCTAGTAGTCTCTTCGCAACTGGGGAACGAGCTTTTTCTGAACTGTTTCTTACACAAAACTGTCATTACTAGATACTGTCTTGGACACCTTCCGAACATCAGAGTACATCCTACCAATCAGCTTCTTGTTGATCTGCATCACATTCTGGTAAATCCCTTCAAATAGGGATTTTCAAAAGATGCTGCTTCTTTATAACAAAAAAACCCCTCTGAATCATTTTTTTTCCATTCTTCTAGTTCTGTTATGCAAATTTACATTGCTACACCTACAGAGATAGTATATTGCATGTTACATGCTCTAGCATAGTCTACTGAGATTATGACAACACCATGCCAAAACCTCATAAATAACTACAACTACAGTAACTACAACTACAGTATTACTCTGTAACTCTGTAATGGTGACCCTCGCTCTTGACTGCAGGAACAAGTTTAGGAGTGATGTCATGATGTGTCCTTTGCACACTAAAAAAGCAGATCCAAGTTTTCTTGACTGCATAGGCTGTAGACTTCCATTTATTTAATGATAAGCATTCTCCTCTTTTGCAGCAGCTTATCGCTGCATTAAACTATTGTGTCATGTGCCTGGAACTGCTTACTTTGCAGAGAAAAAACAGTACCAGAGAATGGATAGGAACTGCACATGCTCTGTATTTAAGGTGTGTCTATCAGCAAGTGAAAAAAAAAAAGAGAAAATAATATATAACACAGTAATAGGACAAACTCCATATCTAGAATGGTAAAGATACTTTTTCAAATAGAAATTCATTCTAATTGAATTTCTGGTTCTCAAAAATGTAACCGTATCATAATTAGAACAATACAGACAATGCAATAGCTTCTAAAGTAATTTGTTACATATTAAAAAAAAGAAGAATGTTGAGTTACTGCAAACTATTTGAAGAACTGGTGGTGCAGAGAAAGGAAATTCTGAACAGGGAAATCCTTTCAAGAATTTTCCAAATTACCTGAAAAAAAGAGCCCCAGAAACTTTACCCTAACGTTGCATAAAGGAACAGAATCAAAACAGCCTAGTAAAACAAACAAGGGATAGGAGATGGGAATGTAAGGCATTCTGCACAAAACAGAGAAATAGCAGTGCCAAGGGAAATAACAAGGACTGCTCAAGCGGGACCTTCAACCATGCACTAGATTTCAGAGACACCATGCTGTTAGTAGCCACAATGATTAGTCAGTACAGACATGAAGAGCAAAAATATAAGCATTTCAAATCCACAAACTCTAGTGATAATTGTGCATTTGTCAAAAATTGGTATTTTGCAGAATAAATCAGTGATCACATGAAATCAAGTTCTGGCTAACACCAGAAGAGATGTTACAGGAAGACAAAAGAACATGCATTGGATGAAACATTCAAACCCATACTAATACATCCCCCCCACCCCAAATACACACCTGTGTTGCCTTCTCTTTCAGTTCAGCCTCAAGTGCAACCTTAGGTTCAGGATGGCATAGTAAGCACAGTAAGCCAGGCAGAGGACCGACCTGCTGGCTCAGGGAACTTCTGTGCACATTGTCCAGACCCCTTCTGTCCCTAGCTCTTAATACTGGACACATTCAAAGCTTGCTGGTGCAGCAACCACACATTCCTTTCCCCACTGGGGAAACTTGTGAAAAAATATACTTAAACATGACCCGTACTTTATGGATATGAGTAGAACCCAAACTCCATGGGCCTACTTACTCAAGTGCTTGCCTACCTTCAAGTTAAGCACTTTGCTGAACCTCAGCTCACAGTTCATACACATCTGAATATGATCAACCAGTCTGTGACCCCTGGTCTTACAGTTGGCCATGAATTTTTCAGCATGCATTGCGCACAATGCCAATCCCAGTGCTGGCATACAAACAAATTCAAAAAGTGCAGCTCACAAACATGCAACATAAACAGTCACACAGGCATGGCAAGAACCAGATGGGTTTTGAAATGTTTCAGCGGCAGGCACGCTCAAGTCCACAGAGAATGTTCTCACTGTGGTGACTACCACACATTTGCAACATCAGGAGTTGGTGCACAGCAAGTTCATTCACTGAATGAAGGGGAAAAGGAATTTCTCTAAACGAACTTTGTGAATAGAATGATGTGCATGCATGCACATGTACCCTTTGTGCACAGAGATGGAACAAGTTCATGTCTTCATCAGTCACCAGTCATTTTAGGCAAAAGACAATCAAACTCCCTTCAGGGACGTATTCCTAATTATCACTACCCTTAGATTCTACTTTGTCAATCTACTTTAAACCTATCAGGACTCATAAAACTTGTTGGTTTTGCAGGAAAAAAGGGAGAGAATCAGGAACCTCAGAACTCAGAGTTTTTTGTAAGAGGAATTCTAAAGCTCTTTTCCAGGTGTGCTTATGACAAGACGAATGAGTATGACCTCTTTTACTGACAGGCTTTTGTTAAAACAGTATCACATCACTACTTGGAGAACATTTTCTCCTCTACAAAATAATGAACCAGCTAGTTTGGAATACTCATAATTTCCTCCTTTCCACATTAACCGAGTTAAGTTGTGTTTCATCTTGAATTCGGGGAGGGGGGGGGGGAAGTGCCTAGCCAAGTCAGGGAGAAGCTAAATTACTCCCTTGATTTTGCACTCACCATGTAAGTAGAGGGAGGACAAATAGCATTGTATAGGGGATTGAGTTTGTCTGCTTTTTTCCAAACCAGAAATTAATTTTTTAGATAATAATGTAAAAAAATCATTTAAAACTACCTCTCACCCAGTGAATTTCAATACAGTTTGGTAAGCTAGAAAACAGCTTTGGAATTTAAGAACCATCTTGTTATTTGAAAGCAATGTGATGACAGCACAGTACAGGCAGCTAAAGGCAGCTTTCCTCCTCTTCGGTATCCGCCAAACCTCCGCACTGACATTGTGCTCCCTTCTGTCTTGTCCTGAGAAGTACCGTGATAAACCCCCTCACAGAGATTTTGTCACTATCTGTGCACAACAGTTTCTAGAATTTCTGCTGAGGCTTCAAGTCTTCTCCAAAGTGGGCTTTTACGCTGTTGAGACCTCTCTAAGTTGTGCAAATGGCAGGGCTGAATGTAATTCCCCTTCTGATTTCAGTGAAAAACATGATGTACCAAGTTTTGCACGCTTGACTGGCATACCAGCCAAGCTAATAGACATGAAATCTCTATCTTTCCTTGCCTATCTGTTCAGTGGGACCTTCAGTGTCCGGTGTACCTGTACCTGCCTGGTGTATGCCAGAAATAATCTAAGGGTACAATTCATGCGAGTTTTACCTGGGGGGCCAACAGGACCCGGAGGTCCTGGAGATCCAGGTGGACCTTGACCACCAATGCCAGGGATGCCTGGTGGGCCTGGGAGTCCTGGTGGTCCACTTGGTCCAGGGTCACCTAAAAGAACACTCTTGTTTAGTTAAATAGTGAACTCAGTTCAGAGATACTTGCTTTCAGAAGCAGAGTGCCTGCACATTGTACTTGAAATCTCGTCCTTGGATGCAAACAAATATGGATCTGACACAGGAAAAAACACACTTCAGAGGCTATTTCTGAAAGCCAGATATTTGTCCTCACTCTGTGTGGAATGCATGCAGTTTACATTTCTAGGCTACACAGAGACATGTTATTACATCGTAATCCACATCAAACTCGACAGATGCTCTCCAGCAAACCAGGCATGCTCTGCAGTTCAGCACAGACAATGATTAACAGTAGGAATTTGTGAATTGCTAACCCTCTGCATGTTGAAGCACAGTGCATACAAATGACAATTATTTTATTGAAAAAGCTTTACCTCCATGTTAACATGATTTGTCTTTAGAATACAGACTTTCAGATACTGACCCACAGATTGGTAATTACTGACTTGCTTGCTTGTCTTTTGAGAACACAAGCTTTCATTTACACAGGTGTCTCTGATTTGGAAAAATGGACCCTGAAGTAATTGCTCTAAAGTCAGCACTGCTTGTACTTAACTGCAATATGACTCACAGCATGTCTACATTTTTTCCAAGTTCAACAGGCAACAGAAAAGGTGAGAGTTCTCCATACCTTTGGGCCCTGGAGTTCCATCAAAACCTGCCCGTCCTGGGAGACCAGGCGTTCCTGGGAAGCCAGGATCACCTTTAGGTCCTTGAACTCCTTTTGTGCCTGGTGGTCCTGGGGGTCCAGGTGGTCCTGGAACTCCAAATCCACGATCCCCCTGTAACAAATTAACAAATTTTTTAAAAGGGGGTTTTCTAAGTTTAGCCTCTCCTAAAAATGTTGAAGTAGAAAAGAAAAAATGCCCACCATCTTAGAGTTCAATTTCTTTTTTCCCCACCCTCACTCAAACCTCAAGTAGAGAAAGCAACTTCCCCGCCATCAAAAGCTGAGAACAAGAGGTGAAAACCTCCCCACCAACACAGAACAACCTCTAAGAAAGTGAAGTTTTATATTAAACAAGCAAACACAGACCTTCTGTCCTGGGAAACCAGGTGGTCCAGGAGGTCCATCTAGACCAGGGCGACCTGGAGTTCCCGGAGCTCCGGGGAGGCCTGGAGTCCCTGGGAAACCTACACATGACATGGAGGTTAGGGCGACAGAGGAGAGGACACCAGAGAGCATTAGAACAACTCTTCCAGAAATGCTTAGGGCCCATGAAAAGTAATGTCTGAAAAGAAGTTCTGTGCTAGCTCAAACATACTTGAGGGGTACCCGTTTGGCTGAGATAACTTTTGAGTACACTGCCTTTGCCACAGAGAATCTCTGGGACCCCTCTCAGAGGAGGGCACTCCCCATGCGGTGTGCTCCACAAAAATTACAAACAGTTCACATCAGAAACATTAACACCTTGAGGCAGCATTTGGATATCGTTTATTGATTCAAGTTCAAATAGTCATCATTTCCCAAAGTTTTACCCATTTGCTTTTGTGTCCTTAGTTTACTGAAAAATGTAAGCTACCATGAAGGAGCAGTACAGTGAACAGAGGAATAAGAGCTCAACAGGTTTTTTTCCTGATACTTCTGAAACTATTATAAAGATGTATAAATTCAAGACAAACTTTTTTTTAAAGGATTCTAGAAACAGAAATCAACTCACTAGGAAGAAGTGAAGAGACACAACCCTCTACATCCCCTCTTCCAGCCAGTACAATACAGTAACATGGCTGTAAACATACCTTTTGGGCCTGGTGGACCTGGAAGTCCAATGCCAGGAATACCTGGCTCTCCCTTTGCACCTGGGAGGCCTGGTAAGCCACGCTGGCCTGGCTGACCAGGATCTCCTGTAAAAAGAAAATGAACATAGTTATCAAGAATCACTCACAATAAAAAGCTCTTGAAATTCCCTGGATATCTAGTTGCTGCTTTACCTGGAAGACCTGGGTCACCATTTCTTCCTGGAGGACCAGGGGGGCCAGGAACTCCTGGTTCTGTAATAGTCTGGCCAGGGTCACCTTTTGGACCTAAAACCAAAAACAATAAATATGTATCACTCATCAGGAGTTTCTTTTCTGTTTTCCTTTGAGCAGAAAAAGACGCTAGCCACATCCCAAGCTTACAAAGAACTTAAACACCAGCAACACTTTACCCAGTAAGCTATCCGCCCCTGAGCCCCACACAGCACTTATAGGCTTAGAAGCATTGTTTAATGTTAAGACAGTTTTCTTGAAATGTTATTTTTTTAGCTTCTTCCTAGGTACCATCACGTGAATAGTATTTTCCATAGCTGACACCAGCACAAGTTGATCAGGATCTGTGTAGCTGACAAGAAAGTAACAAAAGCAAACTTGTTCAAAGCAAACCCTTGTTTTCAAAAACTGTTGTAGCTGCAGTATTATTAAGCATGAGCCAGATGGTAGTTACAACACATTTCCACTATAGTCAGTTGAGAAGAAGCTTCTCTAGAGGTCAGAGCAGAAGGGCGAGTCATGTGCCTATAGTAACACAGCACAAATTCTGCTCACTTTGCGGTTCTGTGATGACCTTCAGTAAGGGAGCTTATAAATACTAGATCTTACAATGCCTTTGGGAAAAACTTAAAAGCAGCGTTATGTTCCGAGAACTATCCTGAGCAAAAGGATAAAACTTGATTTTACAGCTTCTGTTCAATAGCACACAGAGACCAACTCACCAGGAACTCCAGGAGGCCCTGGACGGCCTGATACACCTTGGACACCCTTTTCACCAGGTAAACCTTGTGGACCAAAACCAGGAGGTCCAGGAAGTCCTTTGTCTCCAGGAAGACCTGGTATTCCTGGATCACCCGGAATACCCATTTCTCCTTTGAATGCAACACTGCCCTGAAAAAAGGAAGAGCAGGATGGGAAAGAGGAGCATATATTTGCTAGCAAAGGAGTAAAGTGTTTCATTGCTTCTGTTTTGAAACTCTGGCAGTTTCCATCCTTCTAGCTCTCAAGGCCATTAGCTGCCTACATCTTACTAACACAGTAGAGATAAGGTCTAAGCCTGGCTACTTAATTCTTCACACTACATAGTTGAAATGTAGACAATGGCAGAAGGGACCATCTGACACTACTCAAGAGAAGTCTCAGCTTATTTTGAGAGGCATGGACAGATTCAGGGACTACCTCTGTATGTCATCACTAGATTGGCGTCTACTGAAGAGAATTACTGCATTAGTCACATTCAGAAAAAAGTGCATTTGCCAGTCCTCTCATCTGCACTATGTCAAATGCATCCAGGACTTCCCAAAACATCTCTCCAATCAAAGACAGCATAAAATGGAACTCACAGGTTCCCCCTTAGGGCCAGGTAGACCTGGCAGTCCATCTCGTCCAGGAGTGCCATCTATGCCAGGAAGACCTGGAGGTCCTGGGAAGCCAGGGTCTCCTTTGTCACCTTTCATTCTTGGAGAAGTCAGGACATCCCCTGGGTCTCCTTTAGGACCAGGTCTCCCAGGAGGACCTGGAGACCCTGGGAATCCCTGCAGGAGAAGAAGAAAAAAAAAAANAAAAAAAAAAAAAAAAAAAAAAAAAGGCATTTTAGTTTTTCCTTCACTCCCTCCTTTGTTTGGCACAATATAAGAATTATGCATTCAAGCTAGTTATGGACAAAAAAAAGAAGTATTAGACAAGAATTCATATCTACTGTGCACAGATCTACCAAACATGCAAGACAAATGAGACGCTGTTTTCCCACCAGAACATAACACCACCACTTACTGGTGGCCCTACAAGGCCAGTTAATCCAGGAAGCCCCTTTTCACCTTTTAGTCCAGGAAAACCAGGAGAACCTGAGTAGCACAGAAAAACATAAAAGAAAAACATAAAACTGTAGAAGCTGTAAATATCAAGGAAGCTGTTTGCATAAGATAATCACAGAATCACAGAATGGTTGGTGTTGGAAGGGACCTCTGGAGATCATCTAGTCCAACCCCCCTGCTAAAGCAGGGTCACCTAGAGCAGGCTGCACAGGATTGTGTCCAGGTGGGTTTTGAGTATCTCCAGAGA
>VYZW01040769.1:0-11660 GCA_013401315.1 Balaeniceps rex | reverse complement strand
GGATTCATCGTATAAATTGCCATCTGGGGATGAAGGGTCAAGTCTTTCTCTATAACATGAAATGAGATCTTTCATAGTTTCCTTATAGCATGAGTGATTTAATGTATATGAACAAAACCTTGGGTGTTCTTTTTTCCTTTTTTGAGAGGTGATTAGAGAGTGAATCTAGTGAATCTGTACTGATGAAAAGTTGGCTTATGCTGAAAGTGCAGATTCTCTGTCCTTAAAATGATCCTCAAACTTATTTTAATATCATGTTTTCTTCTTTATGCACAAAATGTTAAACAAGCCACTTTTGTCAATAACTTTAGCAAATTCTTTGACTTGACTAATGAATCAAACAAATCTTACTATATTGATAGCTTAAGAGCGTCCAGAGGAAAAGAAAATGTACATGATGTTTGGTTGGGAACACTTATAGATCCTAAAGGGTTTTCTGTGGAGCTCAGGATCTGTCATGTCAGATATAGGTATATCAAGTATTTGAATGTTTTGTCAGGCTAGCTAGGAAAAATACATACATTTGTAACAAACAAAAGTGTTCAAAACTTGAATCTAATCAACTTAGCTTATGTATCTGTTTTGGGGAAAGTTGAACCCGCTTTCCAGATTACATTGATTGTAGTGACGAGCTCCACTGACTACACCTCAGCGCACGAGAAACCTGCATGTGGACACCTATCTGTCACAAACTGTCCTCAGTTCCCATCTTGCTCCACACTAGCGGTATTAATAAGGAGAGGAAAGGTATTTAACTGTGTTGTAAACTTACAGCAAGGTATGCTTCCTTTTGACATACCTATCCTGACATCTTGAATCCATGGTAAAAACAGATCTGAGACTCTACTCCTTTATCCAAGCACTTGGGTGGAAAAAGAAAATGTTGAGTGCAGTTATTCTTACTTCCTGAATGGAAAAGTAGACAAAACCATAACCTAGTCTATTATGAATTACTATAATGTTGTGATATTCTGCTTCTATCTAAGGTATACTACTAAATTAAACTGCTACAATAATGGTATTTGCTTTGAAGCAACATGGAATGAACTTTTCAGTTTTATGTAATTAAAGCATTCCATATCAATAGGAAAGGCATAATTTATGGCTATTTTATTTAATCTCTATCATTTCAATAATATATATAAAGTATAAATGGCAAGACACCAGAAGTAATTTTATACAGGTTATCCAGCAAGCAAAGCAATAATAATCAGCTATAATAATAAACAAAAAAAAAAAAGATTTTTTGATATTGGAAAATCATCGTTTAGTTTTTGATCTTGGAAAATTATCATTTAGAAAACAAGGTATAGGAAAAGAAGTTACCTCCTGAATAATCTGTTTTGCTGGGAATCCTGTTGTAAAGAAAACAATTTTGGTTCTATGTACTTGGTTATAATCCCCAAATTAACCTTGAGCTAAGTAATTTTATTTATTGCAGTGCTATTTTGGAAAGAGAGAATTTTAATTCATGAAAAATATGCAACCCCCCCGTTAATTTATTTGCTGTGACAGGACCACTTGATATTGCTAGATTTTATACCTACAGAAATATTTCAAATGAGCAGCTTTAAGTAGCAAAGAAAAACACTATTTTCTCAGAGGTGCATTGAGCTTCATGTTTTTATTGCAATAGCTAGTTAACGCAGACTGGGAGTTCTTAAAACCAAACATCAGTAATAAACCAGAACCCAGTATATAAATCTTTCATACTTTAGCTAGAGTGCTAGTACGCAAGCTGAACTCAGTACAGGGGGCTGTGGGTGAAATTCCATGTTCTTTCCTATTCCTATATAAGAAATTAAGGAAATAATTCTTTGCTTCCAAACAAGTAGATCTTTAACAGCAACAGTTAATTTTTCACTAAATGTCCCTTTTTAAATGATTAGTTTTATCAGTTTATAACATAATTTTAAAAATCTTTGTCTTTCAAGCAGAAATTATAACTTTTGTGCATTAGGTGAGGTTTCCACATTCTTGAAGAACCAAACAACAGCAAAACCAATATCTAATAACCTTTTATTAGTGGTTATGGAAGCTGAGATTTGCCAAGAAAATTGTATCTTTGAGCAGGTGAGCTTTTGAATCTTTCTTGCTTATTTATTTATTTATTTGCAAAGTTATCCATCTATTAAAACAGTATTTCATATGTCTGATGCAGTTGACATAGAATTGTAGCAACGTTCAGAAAGAAGGCTGTCCACATGCCTTATCAAAGCTTCTTTCTAGTATAAAATTAGATTCTGATTCAATAATATTTTTCATGAGAAAGTAGTAATGGCTCTGTAGCTTTTTGGTGATGGGTATACTATATTGCCTGCTCTGGTGTGTGCTTCCCTTTTCTGTTTATGTATCCTGTTCCAGTGTGTTCTGGAGTCATGCTTGGTGTCAGTTTTCCCACTGACATGTTTAGGACATGAGGGAAGTAGTACTTAGAAAGATTTTACCAAGATCTGGTTATAAAGACCTGTTAACTGTGAGGTAAGACTCTGCCCCTGGTAGAAAGTGTCTGTTAGAAATGCAAATATACATATATTAGCAAATAATCACAACTGACCTTTCTTTTTCATAGTTTTTAGTTTTGACCACATGATTGACTATTTGAAGAGCATAATTCCTAAAAAATGGCAACATCTCCATGAATGAAAACCTACTAAATACTCACACTGCTGCATATATGTAGGAAAAAGGTCACAGTCTCACAGAATGGCTGAGGTTGGAAGGAACCTTTGGAGGTCATCTGGTTCAAGTCCTCTGCTGAAGCAGGGTCACCTAGAGCCAGTTGCCCAGGACTCTGTCTAGACAGCTTTTGAATATCTCCAAGGAGGGAGTCTCCACGACCTCTTTGGGCAACCTGTTCAGTGCTCAGTCACCCTCACATTAAAAAAGTGTTTCCTGATGCTCAGATGGATCCTCCCGTGCTTCAGTTTCTGCCCATTGCCTTTTTTCCTGTCACTGGGCTCCACAGAAAAGAACCTGGCTCCGTCCTCTTTTCACCCTCCCTTCAGATATTTGTCCACATTGATGAGATCCCCCCTGAGCCTTCTCTTCTCCAGGCTCAACAGTCCCAGCTCTCTAATCTCAGAGAGGAGATGCTCCAGTCCCTTAGTCATTTTAGCGGCCCTCTGCTGGACTTTCTCCAGTAGCTCCACATCTCTCTTGTACTGGAGAGCCCAGAACAGGACACAGCTCTCCAGGTGCATCCTCACCAGTGTTGAGTAGTGGGTAAGGATCACCTCTCTTGACCCTGCTGGCAACAATCCTCCTAATGCAACGCAGAAAACAATTAACCCTCTTCACAGCAAGGGTACGTTGCCCTGAGATAAGTAGTCAAGACTGGCTGTGTATGTACACACTTCACAGAACTTTTCACTGGGTCCTTCTCTGGTCCTAAAATATAAGTATTAATTTGTCTGGGTTTTCAGATCAGAGAGTCTGAAATAATCCTTGGGCTATGTGAGAAACCATGAGAGAGGGCTATCAGCAGTGTATGGATGAGGGTATGTCTCCATGACTTTGGGGTTTGCAAGAGGACATGCTGTCATGTTTCAGAGTGAAAACCCTGCTGAGGCAGTGCTGAGAAATCCAAATGAGGGGGCCAGACCTGGTGCAATCTCCTCCTCACCACCCTGTGGAAACAACCTCACTTGTGCAATTGCTCAGTGTGTGTCCGGGTGTTGAAGTCTAGCTGGCATTGTGTGAAACCATGCCAACAAGAACATGAACAAAAAACCAGTATGTGTGACAAGGGCTGCATGGACCACTGATATGGCTCAATGCCATATCACAATCCCATTTTATCGAGTTGTAGAAATGTACATTTAGACATTAATAATATTACTTATTCAGACATTAATAATATGAATCTAATTGTAGAAATGCCTTTAAGCACACCTTTGTGTTCACCCCTAACACTTTTTCACATGCTTAGCTTTAAATTTATGCTTTGATATTCATGATACTGAGGCATATACCTAAAATCAAGGATGCATATGAATGCCTTTCTAAGGAGGCACTTTCCTAAATTTGTCCTGTTATTTATGTTGCAGTGGCAGTTCCCAAGCTCACTTGGGGCACTTTGCAAGTGTAAGTGAATCTTTCTGCAAAACAAGGATAAGAAGATAAAAGGCTGAAAGCTTTCTAAGGCAAATAAATCAACAGCATTAGAGTGAGGACATAAGACTGGGTATTTTCAAGGTTTCCGTTGAAGGAGACTTTGGTTCTGGAAATACCTCATCTCATCTCAGCCAAGTAAAAGACAACTTGTCTCAACCAGGGTGCTTTGTGTAAGAGCACAGGGTCTGACAAAATGATTCAGTAAAAATCTTTGCTTCAGTCTCTGAGCTCTTGTAGGATAAAATCTGCCCTTCTCCACAAGTGCAAGAGAGGAGAAGCCTCCTCTCTTGGAAGGGGGCAGCTGGTGAGTGCTCCAGGGCACTGACAGCACAGGTGGTGTGAGCTGTGTGCTGATACACCTGCAAGTGCCTTGGCACGTGTCCTGTCCACTCACTGTTTATTGGAGTCCAGGAGTTTGCCTCTGGCTTATCTGGAAAATAGAAAACTTGAATGGTAGCATTCCACCTCTTGCTGTGTAAGCATAAAAAAAAAAAATCAGCACTCAATAAAAAAAGATTATTAATTTCTTTAAAATAATTATTGTGAGATTAGACCATGGTATCAGGTTTGTAAATAAAAGATTTTACGGTTATACTGGCCTATGTTTCTTTTTCTACCTTCTTCCCTATTAATCAAAATTTAAATTCTAAGCTTCATCCTTTAGAATGGTTCAGTGAAATATGTGACTCAGATCTAAAATTTAAAAGGTTGCCATGCCAAGCTACTACAAAAGGGGTTTTCTAATCGATCAGAACTTCTGAATTATTCTACAGTCCGGCATTGCACAGTCCTACAAATTGCAAGTTTCTATAAGCTGCTTTAACAGTGGATGTCAGTAAAAATTAAAACAAAGGAACAGGCATTTCATCGGTGTTTTATTCTGTTCAGACAGTTTTCACATATTTTCATGGGTGGCACAACTAGTCATACATTTGAATTGATCATGGTAATGCCTCTGTGCACTGACAATTGATACAAATGAGATAAAAAGGAACATTTAGTCATCAGATGATAACTTCTCTATTTAAAATTCTCTCCTAAATTAAATGGGACAATAACTGTCAGGAATTAATCCTGAAGGGGACTAAATCTGTAGCTGCCATTATTGTTAAAAATACCCTGCCATTGACATTTTCACCATACACATCAACTAAATCCACAATTAGTATTAGCTTCGAGGAATGATCTGACATGTGACTGGGCCACAGAATCAGGAAACACTCCAAAAAAATGTAATAAGCTTCATAATGTGAATACACAATTAAATAAAATAACAGGAAATACAACAAAATGTAAGTTGTGGACACCAGTGCAGGGCTTTCTGTTGAGCTCTAAACCTGCGAATTGTGTCAGAGTAGATATACAGTCTACCACACTCTGAAGACAATCTTCTCTTCTCTGACTTCCACTGAGTAGTCACACACTCTTTGGGCAGCACAAAGAAATCTTTGGAGTTTGGAGTTTAATTTGGAGTTTGGAGATTAACTGCATTGCCCAGGGAAATGCATCAATATAATTTGTGAGAAATACATTCTGGACAAATAGTTGAATGTCATATGAGCATTTCTTGAGTTTTGAGTGTATAATACCATTTAATTATTTTTTAATGATGAACTTAATTATTAATTTAATAATTCTGTGATGCAGAATATTGAGTTTCACATGAGATATTTATTTCCAGTGACATGTTTTTACAGGCATGTCCTCTGTAACATTTACATTGTGATTCATTGAGGTCTTTAACCCAAGTACTGAAAGAAGTGGACCAGACCTCTGCTTAAATGTGGGTGCTCATTCCTTCTTTTTTCTCCAGCCATTAGTGCTGAGATTGGTATCCATGTAGCTGGACAGTGAACCAGGCCAGGAACAGATCTAAGTTAAAACTAAAACAGCAAAAAAGGGGGGAAAAAGGTTAATTTAACTCAGTACAGTTTGTTGCATGGCTCCATAAGTGCTTTTGCTGGCTTAAGGGAGAGGGAGCAAGGGACTGCTGAGGAATGAAGAGTGAGGGTAAGGTTAGAGACTATACAAGTTTATATAGCTTGGAGTGTTCACAGAGCCATAGTGTTTGGCTTGGTATTCTCTTTTGAGTCCATCACTGCTATGCAGTTTCAGAAAAGAAAATGCTTTTAAAACTCCAGACTTTAATTAGAAAATTGCTGGAAGGAAATAAAGCATAGAATGAATCACACTGTGACAATGAAGTTTTGTCTACTATTGTGTGTATTTTTTTTATTCAGCTGTATTAGCTTACATTAGTTAGCTACATCTTCCTCTCCTTAAAAGAAATCATCATGTGCAAATCATCTCAGCAAAAAAAGCAGTCATCAGTAAAAGGAAATTTATTTCTCTTAATGCAAAGTATTACTGTTTTATGATAAGAGCTATAGCTTTTAGCTCATTATATGTAATATAACCCTTAGAAATAAAATAGTGGCATTCTTTTTGAGATAGACTGTTCACATATAACTTAAAACAGAAACGACTGGGTAATACTGAAAGATGAATCAAAGACAAAATACTGTTCCTACTATTTAAGGCTGTATTCATGCTGCAGGGGGAGACTGAGCATTTTTTTCTACAGTGAAATAAAAGTGCATTTTTAAAAGCAGGAAAAAAGAACATGGGTCTGGGAGAGATCTCTTTGATCTTGAAGTCCCAATGCCTTGTTGCAGTAGGAAGCAACATCATATAATCCTATCTGAAAAGGTAGCAGGTTCCTACATCAGCTCCCTGCTTTCCTGCTTGAAAGTCTTCACCAGAATCTCACTCCTTTAATAGTCAAAACCCTCCAATTTTTCAACTCAAGTTAATTCAAGTGACCAATTAACTTATACGACTAGAGAATCCACATTTGTTTGTCAAATCTTGAAACTCTCATTTTATCCCTGTTTTGCAACCTCCAAGACATATTCTTAATAAAGAAAGGTAATACAACATGCCATGACAGCATTAATTGCTAATTTTGGCTTTCCAAACCAGGCTTTGCTTGGCAAGCTGAAGTAGCCGTCTAAAATGACTAAATTCCTTTCACATAGCTTGGTGGGATATTCAGGGAGTTCAGTGGAGAAAGGCATGGGTGTATTTTCTTCTTCCCCAGAGGAAATACCTGCAGTTGGCTGTGACAGCAGACCTGCTTCTTTCTATGTTCAAAGAGTCACAGAATCATTAAGGTTGGAAAAGACCTCTAAGATCATCTAGTCCAACCATTCTGTTTATGTCTTTTGCATTCAAGTGGCAGATAAGGTGCTGACACAAAGATATCACAGACTCACCTTTGAATTTTGCTAATTTTTGAATCTGTAAGAAAGACTTACCAGGGAGCATTCCCAAAGTCAGTAAAGATGAGGACACATTGTTTTGGTGGGGGGTGAGAGTAGAGCCATAAGGGTACGAGCCGTGGTGTGCTACTTGCCCTTGGGGCCAGCCAATAGTCCATGGTCCATTTTATTACCAACTATAAATAATCATAGTCAAAAGGACTTGGCTGTAAATTTTGCTCCTATTCCCAGACTCGTGAAACAGCTCACTTAGTTTTTGTTTTCTAGACCATACACATTATTCCTCTTTATTTTGGTTTGATAGGAACTCTCATGAGCTCATGTCAATGGCGTGTATAATGTTACACAGTTGCAATACCAGTCACAATGAGAATAGGTTGATGCGGTGATGTGCTCAGCGAAAAATAAATGTCTCTTTTAGCTACGACATCACAGCTGTATTTTCTCAAACAGTGTGCAATAGTTCATGTATTCTGTGCTTGTGGAATGCCATGCAGAGATCACAGTTTCTTTAGAAAAGTTAGTTACCCAAAAGGGATAAGATTTTTAAAAACAAATGTATAGTTACTTCAGTATTTTGCTCAATTTCCTAATAGCTTTTTCAGTTGTTGGCTATTAGTCTGGTAAATCATCTAGAATTATTTCTGTCACTTGGCTGGATAAAAAATTCAAAATTCTGTAGTCTAAAGATTTACAAAAGCATATAATAACTTCTGTTTATCAAGATGAAAGTTAAAACCTCTCTTTCTGTGAACACTCCTGACAAAAAGAGTACTGTTCTCATGTTTGTGAAGAGCAAACAAAGTTGTGGGTGTAATGCAAGTCCAATTTACATATAAAATTTATCCTGTATTTGCGAAATTATTTTTGAATAAAAAGTATGTTGCTCGTAAGACCTACTTACATTTCAGGGGCAGCCATATCTTAATTTTCTTATTCAGTGGTCTTGTTTTTGTGTTTCTATGTGACACTAATCTTACAGAAACATACTATCTACAGCTGCTAAAGCATTTCATCTAGGTTGAGGAGCTTGTTAGAATTCTAGCCTCTTAGAACAAGCAGTGTTTGGTACATTCAAAATATTGTGCTATGAACTAGAATAAATGCCACTTGCTGTGCAAGCAGCACCATCATTGTGAGGTGAAAAAAACTTTCTCTTCTGTATTTATGTCAGAAGTGGAATTAACAGCAGTAATAGCAGCAGGCCTACTCATGACACTAGGAATTTGATTGAAATTTTGTGGCAGAAAGTGAGTATAAAACACAGTCGAGCTTAGCCAACTGATACTGACTCACTAACTCACACTTCAGCACTTTTCCTCACTTCTGAGATAGACATATTTAATTTCAAAGTGGTTTGAAGTGTTCAGTCAGAAAAATCAAAAATTCTCAAGTAAAACCATTCCAGCAAAGATTTTATATTGTAGAATTCAGCAAGAAATTTTCTCTTTTCCTTGTAAGCCCCCAATTTATCTTTTTTTTTCCTGTTTTAGGTATGCGAAAGCAGAAATGTCCTCCATTTGATTAGTATATAGAAAGCACATGAGCTGGATCTAAACTGACATTGGCTTGACTTTCTGATTGCAGTCTGCAGCTAACTGAAGGGGAGTTACAAGAATGGCGGACTCAGGTGGTTGTAGACAGTGCAGCAGCTGCAAGTAGTAGCTTGGGAGGTTCAGGATGCAGATTAGGAAAAAAAATCTTCACTATAAGGGTACTTCATCTTTGGAAAAGGTCTTTGAGAGAGGCAGGGAGTCTCCATCCTTGGGGCTTTCAATATTTCACTACCCAAAGCCATGACTGAACCAATCTAATTCTGTCAATAGTCCTGCTCCAAGAAGGAGAAGCAGATGAACTTTTGCTTGATTATGGTCCAAAGCAGGCCTTCTTCAGAGATATTTCCAACTAATGTTTCTATGATTTTACAGCTTAGTTGAAATCCTCTAGCACAACATGCAATACATAAAGGATCTGTTTAGTCCTATCAAATGCCCATCTTAGCCTTTCCAACTCAGTCTATCTAAAGGCAGATTTTGGAATTTCAAAAACTACTGGTATGGATAGTACTTGAATGTTGCAGGCACATCTTTGTTCTTGATTATTGTTTAAATCAATTTTAGCAGATACCTTACCAAACATTTTAGATGTTTCAGAGAGGTATACAGTGAGGATAATATATCATACTGAGAAGAGAATGGGAGGATATTAAATTCCACCTAATTTTAGACTTACAAGAGTTAGACTTTCATGTCTAAGACAGCCCGAGGCGTATGTTAATCAGTCAAGAGAAATGAGCAGCTTGTGAGGGTATGCTGGCTTTCCTAAGATATTTGTCTAAGATAGGCCACATGAATTATCTTCTGAAAATGCTGATTTCTCTTCATTATGGAGTTTCCAAAATGACTCAGACATAAAGCTTTTAAATGCCTAAACTAAGGCACATGAACACAGGGCTTGACACTGTGTGATTGATAATATATTTATTTTATACAACAAAGCATTAGAGGAAATCAAGCAAGTTTACAGCTTAATATCCTAATTCAAACCTTCATAACCTCAATATTTTGTTTTGGGATATCTGATGCCAATGCATTACTTTTAAACATATCAGAAAGGGGCTTTAAATTATTACTGTGTTTGGAGGTACAAACACTTCAAATAATTTCAGCTGCTTTGTTCCCGATTTTTTTTTTTTTTCTATGATGTATATAACAGAAATTCTAAAGAAAAAATAAAAGGGAAAAACTTAATGGCTTAAACTGGCATTACAGTATGTAAGCATATATTGTATAATAATAGCAACAGTGGAAAAGAGTAATGCTGACAACAACTCTGTTTTGTGACAAAGCATCTTGCACGTTTCTTTGGCTAAATCCAAGTTAAACTTTCCCTTGATCAATTATTCAACAGATTTAATGAAAGGAAGAATTCTCTACATGTTCTCATTCAACTGTAACGTAAGTAACCGTGATCTTCATAGTTGTCTTTTGGTGACTTGGTCAGAGGCATGGCAATGCATTTCAATTTTGACTGATGTCAACATAAGCAGTTTAGTCCTAAGATTTTCATTGTTGTTACGCCCATCAGACCTCTGAGATACAAAAGGCGATATGATAATATCTAGGCTGAATCGTACATCATGGAGGCAATGTTGAGTTGTATGAGAAACAATGAACATTTGATCTTCATGAAGACAACAACTTGACAGGTCAAGAAGAATTGTGAAAATGAGAGTCACCTGGCCCTTTATGCTGTGCTCTAATAAATCCATTCACTGCACTGGAATCAATCACTCTAAATCATCGACCTGCATCTTAGTACTGAAGTGAGGCACATCTATAATACAACTATAGAATAGTCAATCTTGGTCTAGCTATTTCCACCTTACAAGTGAAAAACAAGTTTAAATAGTATTTGCTGATTCCTGTGGAGTTAAAGTTAATTTTGCTGTGGTAGTGAGGGCACAACTGAAACTGAAATAACTTTTTAGATATTCTTGCTTGGTCAGTATTGAAACAATTTGTTAAAATTCAACAGGGTCCAACTCTAGTTATTATCTATGTCTATTATACCAGTCTATTGGAATTTTTCAGGATTCTTCAGGATTATAAATCCAAACCTGAAGTGAAGAATGTATAGGCCCTGCTGCCTAACGACATCTGTTTTCAGACTATGAGTACAGGTTTTAGTCCCATTAAGAAAATTTTATTGCAGAGCTCAGTGTATTGTACTGGCATATCTCATACATGTTAGATAGACATTTGGCATATATATGCAAGTGTTGCAAAGTAGGCAGCTGACAGAGCAAAAGCACCAGAAGAAGGCAGTTTGTTTTGATTTGCTGTATTTTAGCCATCTGGGGAGTGAGGTACTACTAATAGAAGAAATACAACTAAGGCTATTTGAAGAATCTCACAGCAACTAGTGTAAAAGTATAAACCTCTGAGGCACAGCTATTACTGTTTATTGATTCCTTACAGAAAGATTTACTCCCAGTGCTTCTGAATTGAACTTCTGATTAATATAAAATGCCTTGGTCACATTTGCTGAACATTTTCTCATTTCCTTTTGAAGAGTTTGACTCTCACAGTTTTGGCATTTGTATCTATAACCATAGGTTTTGGGACGATGGATTTATTACTATATGGATTATGTTACATTGTTGTTGTTATGGTATGTATATTATTGAATTAGTATTGATTAGTATTATTGTTGTATGCAGAATCCTACTGTCGTGGTTTAGCCCCAGTCGGCAACTAAGCA
>VYZW01040747.1:0-58295 GCA_013401315.1 Balaeniceps rex | reverse complement strand
ACTGATGCTATCTCAGTCCTTTAATCTATTGAGAAGCCCATATATTTATCCATTGGTGAGAATTAATTAATAGATTTTAGGTGGAATGGCTGTGTCTCAAATTGACTCATGTAAAAGAAAACAAGATATGAAGTGCTGCATTCTGTCTTTGTACATCTGTCCCAGCTGATATGGGGACTTGTACAGGTGTCCTGAACCTCTCCAAATACGTTCTTTCTTCCCTTTTTTTTCAAAAAACTTTGCCATTTTCCTGGAATACTGAAACCAGACTGTGAAAGATGTGTCCCTTCGCAAACCTCCTCTGAAATTTTTGGGGGTTTATAATCAGTGCTGCCACTTTGAGCTCAGCTTGTTGGCAGCCAAAGTAAGTGCCTTACTGCCAAAGTATTGAGGTGGTGATTATTCCCAGCACTTCCTGCTAACTGACCCGAGACAGCCAGTAGTTAAGCCCTAGGATGGGTGTGTTGCAATATATAAGAGAGGCAGAAAACAAAATTTTGGTCTTTACACTAATATTTCCTGAAAAATAGAGCTTTTTTCTTTTTTTCAGGTAGCTACTACACTGTCTGATCACTTTTTTTTTCCCAGTGGCAGGTGTATTGTTGATAATGAGACATAATGTAAGATACCTATTCTTTTTATTGTTTCCTTCAACTTGCCAAGGTTACTCATTCCTGTGCAGACAGTTCCCACTGCACCTGAATTAGTTCCATTATAGAATTTGTTCTGCTGCATTGGCTGGGATGCTTTGGTGTGTAATCCAGTTTGTCCTGCTGCCACCCTGTGTCATATGGGTATTAACAGGACGGGGTGATTCCACTGATAGTGTATCAGCCAAGGAAACTTTCTAGTCATGGGAGTAAA
Source organism: Balaeniceps rex (assembly GCA_013401315.1). Lineage (NCBI taxonomy): Eukaryota > Metazoa > Chordata > Aves > Pelecaniformes > Balaenicipitidae > Balaeniceps > Balaeniceps rex. The sequence continues at coordinate 57,431 of VYZW01040747.1, read as the reverse complement.
AAGCTCTTGATGGTCAAGAATCAGTGTGAAACTGTGTGCTTTAAGGAACTGGTGTAATGAGTGTCCTTCCTACACTGGTACAGAAGCCCAAAGCTGTGATTTGCCCAGAATCAGTCACAGAAGTCTTGTAGACTAAACTACCATCTTTCAGCTGCAGTCCTTGGTCTTACTGACCTTGTCCAAAAGTAAGCGTTCACTTTTCAATCAAAACTAAACCAGAATTTGGTATGTATTGGTTACTCTGCAACTAGACTTCAAAAGACAGGCAGCTATATTTCCCTAGCCCTTCTGCTCAGCTCTACCAATACTTTTATAAAGTTATGGCCCCAGTTTTTCTGCAGCCATCCTACCCATTGTTTCCCTAGTCCATAAGAGCAAAATGAAAACTCTAAGGCTGTATCACAAAGTAAGGTTTCAATATCAGTCTATGAAGTTTTTTTCAGTCCTTTGGACCTGAAGGACTTGCTGTTTGATTGTAGTCAATTCTTTGTGTGTTATCTCCTCCAGAATACTCTTTGCCTTCTGTTGCTGTAATAGTCTTTATAAACCATCAGTAAAGTAGTTGATTACAGAATCATTTTCTTTCTCAGCTGCAAGAGGATGGACAATATGAGGCCATGATTTGATTTTTAATATGCACACACTCAGCTTCAAGCAAAAGATGATAGGGGCCAGTCTGACTGAGGCAAATTCCTCCTGAAATCTATTCCCAAACTGAATATTTCAAATATTTCTCCTTTTGCAAACATCTGAAACAATCCATTGGTTATAATGACAACAATTTAGTTCTGAGGAAGATCTGACGATGTTAAATGTTGGCCATACCGTCTTTTTTTTTTATTATTTTTTGTAGGTCCTGGAAGTGATGGGATCATGGTAATCTGGAAAGACAACTTTGATTCCCTCTACAGTGAAGTGGCTGAGCTTGGCAGGTGCGTTCTGTATGCTGATCTCCAAAGTTGTCTATGTCAAAATATGAACTTCTCATTCAAAAAATGAAATTCTCTTTGAAATATACTTATCATATGAGCCTAAAAGGCCAGAATTACATTGGATTAAATAGAAATGAGGAAGTGCAAATCTTACCAGCACTAGATGGCACTGCATAAACAGAACATATTTAGGCTGAAGTGGTATCATAGCTTAAGGGATGTATGTTTTTCAAATACTTTGGAAGGCTACATAGTCTGGGGTTTTTTGGGGGGTTTTTTTAAGCATGCCTTACAGTGACTGACACTGCTTCTGTAGTGAAGCTCTCCTAAACCTTTTGCAAAATAATTCACATAGAGTATTCATTTCTGTAACTTAATGATGACCTTTGAAACCTGGATGCTTCTCTGACTTGAGTTCTCTGCAAATGTGATAAAACAGATCTCTATCAGGAGCTAATTATTTATACAGACACATTTTGTAGAAGATGCATTTACTTAAAACTCTTGTTTATGTGCAGAAACTGCTCTGTAAGGGTAGCTTATTAGAAATCTAAAATTAGATCTCTCTCAGGATATCTTTCAAGGTAAAAGTATGTCCTTAGTGCATCTCTCAGAATTCTTTCCTTTCAATATTGTATTCCAGGGGCAGATTTTCTGTCGTTAAGAAGTGTGACCAGAAGGGAACCAAGCGAGCAGTAGCCACTAAGTTTGTGAATAAGAAGTTGATGAAGCGAGACCAAGTTACCCATGAACTTGGAGTCATGCAGAATCTCCAGCATCCCCAGCTCATTGGCCTTCTCGATACCTTTGAGACCTCCACCAACTACATACTAGTGTTAGAAATGTGTGTGGACCATAATGTTATCTGTAAAATACAACCTGTGCAGCTGACTTTCCAGGTCTTTTATAGTGGTTTATGGATAAGGAACTTTAAGGTTTCACAGAAGTTTGGAGACACCTAAATAAAAGATTGCAGGTGTCTAATGCTGTTATTAAAACATTGAGTTTAATAATATGCTCAGAAGGAAATAAGTTGATATATTGCACTGATACATAGTTGATTATCTTAGTCTGAAGGTCCAGAAATGATTTTGTATCAAGCAATTATACAAGTGGATTAGGAATTTTGTGATCTGGTAGCTTGATATCAAATCTCTTCTTCATACACTAGTCTTCTGTCTTCTAGGTGCTGCAGGCTATGGCTATTCCTGTAGTCTATGGCAGGACATACCTGGTCTTTCAAGTCTGGCTAAAATTACAGTATTTCTTCCTTTCCTTCTCTGCCTTCACCCTCTGCTCCCACCTCAGAATTGTAGGTGCTGGTCAGCTCTTAAGTGACATAGAACATTTTCACAGATGATCAGGCCAAACATCAGAAACAGTGATTACTTGATGCAGTTGCAGTTTTTAAAGGACACTTGCCTTAAGCATTTTTTAATATAACTTTCCAAGCTTATGTTTTTCTTTCAGTTCTGATACCTGAATTAAAACAAAATATAACCCTTGTAATTCCAACAGGGCTGACCAGGGTCGCCTTCTAGACTATGTCGTGCGATGGGGAAACCTCACAGAAGGGAAGATCAGACTCTACCTGGGAGAGATTCTGGAAGCTGTGCAGTATCTTCACAACTGCAGAATAGCACATTTGGACCTAAAGGTGAGGAGTGAATGGGATTCCTGGCAGTGTGTGCCATTCCAGGCATAAAACCTCCCTCTTCTAGGAAACTGGCAGATCAGAGCATAGAACTGTGAATTGCTTTGAGACTCCATGAAGAAGGGTATGGGGCAGGGCTCCATCCCCAAATGCTGTAGATCATTCATAGCCAGTAAAGCAGAAACTTCAAATTCCCTGTGCTTTCTCCTTAAAGCTTGTTGGCCATGGGTGTGCCTTTTTGCTGGAAATAATTGCTGATAGGAAGAGTTTTGTTTGATTATTTTTTATTTATTTATTTTCTGAGGAAATTGCAGCAGAAATCCATTTCTTTCTCAAGAAGCGTAGAGTTTGTTGTGAAAGAGACTGCTTTTCCTCTGTTCCTGCAATCTGTTTCTCATCATTGCAGTTTGAGGGTTGTGGTATCTGTGTGAATGGTACCTGTTGGTCCTCTGTTCTACCCTGTGAATTTTACTTGAGCCACAAGGATTTGGTGCGTTCTGGTAGGAAAAGCTATATAAGAAGGTCTTAAGGTGAACATTAATTAAAAACTTACTCTTTATAATCTTATTTTCCACCCTGTATTTGAATAATAAGGAATTTTAGCGTTGAAAAGTCATCTTTGTGGGCAGGGTCTCTTTAGCCAAAAAGGGGTTATGGTGAGAAAAAGCAAAGAGTCGGCATCTTCCCTCCACATACTTCTGTTTTCCAAGCAGAACCAGTCTGGTCTGCATATCATGGAGACTCAACATTTAAAGTTTTCTAGTGCTATGTGGAGTTCACCAGTACTTTTTCCAGTCTGAAGAACTAGTTGTAGGTAGGTCACTCTTATTTTGCTAAGATCACAGCCACAGCAGCAGTAGCTTCAGAAATAAAACCATAAAAGTAATTCCACTTTCAGCTCACCAGTCGTGGGGCAGTTCTCTTGAAGCCATGTGCATCTAACAGGATCTGCCGCTGCCATAGTCTCATAACAGTGCTTGACTTCCATCTGTACAGCTGAGTTACGTTAAAGGATCACCAAGTAAAGCTGAATTCTGTTGAAAGCATCGTGAAAGTTCTGACAAGGTCTTCCAATCTTCAAATGCAAGGGTTTTGTTGTCTCTCTGTCATAAAGCAAATAGAGCAGTTGCTTTGTTCACCCTCTACTTGTAATTGCTGTTCTTTAAGCTTAAGTTCCCAAACACAGGTTCCTGTGTAACTTTGCAGAGATGTTATTGTGAACCTCTGCAGTATTATCTGGCAGAAGTATTATTTCCTGCAAAAATCACAGTGCCAGCAGCTGAAACATATTCATTGCACACTGTAGTTGGCAAGAGACTGCCTGCCGGTTGGTCTGGGGGAAGCCTTGGTAGGTTTGCCTAGGCGCTTTGCAGAACTGGCCTTCAGCAGTAATCCTCATAGTTTGTAGTTGTTTGTTATGTTCTTGAGCTGACAGCACTGGCTGGGAAACAGTAATGTTGGAGCGTTAAATGTGTGTTAGACTGACTTGAAAAAAGACGTTTTAACTTTTGCTTTTATGTTTTCTAGCCTGAAAATATTTTGGTGGACCAGAGTTCCACTAAGCCAACAATAAAACTGGCTGACTTTGGAGACGCAGTCCAGCTCAATACCACGTATTATATCCACCAGTTACTTGGAAACCCAGAGTTTGCAGCTCCTGAAATTATTCTTGGAAATCCTGTTTCCCTCACTTCAGATGTTTGGAGCATTGGAGTGCTCACGTATGTCCTTCTTAGTGGCGTCTCTCCTTTCCTGGATGAAAGTGTAGAGGAAACTTGCCTGAATATTTGCCGCTTAGACTTTAGTTTCCCAGATGACTACTTCAAAGGAGTTAGCCAGAAGGCCAAAGATTTTGTATGCTTCCTACTGCAGGATGACCCAGCTAAGCGTCCCTCGGCTGCACTGGCCCTCCAGGAGCAATGGCTGCAGCTGGGGAATAGCAAAAGTGCTGACAGCATTGACATATCCAGACTGACTTCGTTCATTGAGCGGCGAAAACACCAGAATGATGTTCGACCCATCCGTAGCATTAAAAACTTCTTACAGAGCAGGCTCTTGCCAAGAGTTTGACCTTGCTTGAAGTTCTCTCTCATTCTCTTTCACCTGCCAATCAGACTGGAGATGGACTCCTTCTGCCAATCTATCAGACTGGAGATAAGACTCCTTCTGCCAATCAATCAGACTGGAGATAGACTCCTCCTGCCAATCAGCTGTTGACTTGAATTTTGAGGAAAGCAAACCCCGAGCCAACCAGCTGCTAGCGAATGTTCGTGTGCAAATGCATTCCAGGGGGACCTGCGCGGGGTGGCGCGGGGACTGGCAATGCAGACTTCACTGGGGTGGAGGACGATAGCACTGTACTCTGCAAAAAGCAGTCACGAGTGATACAGTAACAGTATTTTATTCAGGTTTCTGCAAAAAAAAAAAATAGTTTTTTTAATAAACAAGGGTTGAATTTTGCAAGTGAACTTAACTACCGTTTTCAAGATATATTCAAGGAAGAAATGCCTATGTTCAAAGCACTGGTGTTAAACAAAAATGAAATCATGCCTGGAGAAGACTCACCAAAATGGCTGCCCATTGATACGGCCTCCATTTATAACATCTGGTTTTCACTTGGTCCTAGAGCTTTCCAGTTGCCTCGCCTGTATGTATCTCACGTAGCACTGCACTGAGATCAGACTCTGCTTTTAAGTGCATCCAACCTCAAAGTTTTTGCATACAAATAGAATGAATCGTTTTGCTCTGATACAATGTAGGCCTTACTTGTATATAGACTGTTACCTGCCTTCGGTCTGTAATTTTTTTTTTTTTTTTCCCCTTACCCTTACCCTTTTTTGCCCCTTCTTCCTAAATGGTGGTATACCACTGTGCGGGTCTTCAGTTTGGGTCAGTACTCACTGTCCCCTTAGAAAAGGACTTCGGGTTGGTGCCCGGCTTGCCGACCCAATTGTCAAGCAGTATACAGCAGGATGAAATACTGTAAATGCACTCATTTGGGATTTTGTTTTCTTTCATATCATGTGCAATGTTGTGGCTTTAACATTTTATGCAACTATTTATGAGGACCTCTGTTGTAACTGTAATAAATATATAGAAAAAGCACATACTTAGTACGGCGAGCTTTATGGTTTTGTTTGTGTGTTTGGGGTTTCTGGGTGGGCAGGGGCGGGTGTGTTGTACCACACTGTCATTATTAGTTTAAGATGAGGGTTAGCATAGAATTTAGTCAAGGCTAGTCAGTTTTAAGGTTTGTTTTTTTTTAAAAAAAAAAAAAAAAGAGATTCGTATCCCAAATCTCAAACTGATTAAGAAGTAGGGTGCCACTTTTTAAAATTTATTGTTATATTCAAAATGCCAAAGTCTGACTTTCCCAAAATCAGTCTCAACACTTACTACTTTTTAGAATTTTCAAATCTGTGTTTACTTCTTTCTGTGAAATGAACAAATGAGTTTTGTGCTCTTTGGTGAAGAATACATTCAGAAAGTAGTGGTCAGATGAGGAGAATCTGACACGTAATGTAATTGTCTTAGTAACTGTTTTTTAAGGTTGAAGTAATATTAACGTGAGCTATTTAAAAAGACAGAGATGGTTTTCTGTGCATCACTGAGTTCATATAGGTGTGTTGTCATCTATGTTTGTGTGAAATGCCATGTTTAAAGAAACCGAGCCGACATCCCACAATAGTTAGATATATGGGTCTTAAGCCATAACCTAGATTGGGTTAGTTTTGAGCTTTGCGGCTTCCACTGTATTCTATTTATTCCTTTTTTGTTTTTTGGGGTTTTTTTGTAAAGTTGTACAGAAACTTTTTAAAAGAAAACAACTGACTTCAAAACTGGATGTGTATTCGTACCAACCTCATATCATTATGTTTGTGTATTATTTTCCTTTATTGTTTTAGTTAAATTTTTGCTTTAGTTTGCATGTATATTTCTTTGTACAGTGACGTTACATGTTTACACAGTATGACGTGATGTAAATATTTTATTTTGCCATCAGTTATTTTGAAAAAAATTAAACATATTTGACATATTTGTCTGATCTCTTGCTTTAAGGAGTTTGAAAGTTTAGGTTTGGTTATATTTTAATTAGGTTCTGTATTTAAAAAGAAAAAAAGTATGTTATTTTATTGCCATAAAATTCATTTTAAATTGCAATGATGTATCTTTCTTTCATGCCTTACAAAATAATATTTGCCTTTGCTCTAAGTGTTGAGTGCTTTGTAGTGTCATGATTGCTTTTATATAAAACATGCGTAACTCTCTAACTGTGGAAACTCATTATAGTCTTAGCTAGTAAATTTTGACCAGCAGAGTTTTCTACCAGATGTTCCCAGTTGAAGACCAAAGGATCATATTTCAGTTTAATATTAAACTGGGAAACAGATTTCCCGCATCTTTTAGGCATTCCAGATTCATTATGAAGAAAAGTTACTTTCATCCATAAAGACTTGGATTTTGCAGCTAAACTCTGTTTGCATCCTAGAAGGGATGAAGCAGAAAAGTTTTCTGTTGTGTACATCTCTCTCTCCCTTTTCTGTTATCATTAATCCATTTGCAATTCAAAATGAAGTGAAAGGTCAGGGAACAATACAGAGTATTTATGCTTGTTACTGCATGGTATACGTGATTTTTTTCCACTCTTTTTTCCACTATTACCTGTCAAGTGATGAAACAGTCCCTTTATTTCTCACAATTTACTACTGAGAGAGGCAGTTGAGAGAGATATTTTACATTGAGAGAGAGAAAATTCAGGAAGGACGTGCTGCCAAGGATGAGCCACTGGAAGCTTTTTCCATGACAGGGAAATAGATAGCAACATGCTCCTAGGAAGAGCTTGTATCCTTGAGTTCTCAAATATACTTTTTCTTGACTGAAGATACACTCAACTGGGGAGGTTACCCAAATGCTATACAGAGAAACAATGCACTTGTAGGTGTTTTAAGCAGCAGAGATAGGTTCTTCCACTCATATGAACAGAAGTGCACTGTTTCTGGCCCTCTCTGTGAGCCCTGTTACTTGGGAAAGCTAACATCTTTTGATAGAGTGGAGTTTTGCACTAAAATCTGCTGTTCAGTGCAAGAGCTTCCAGCTGAAGAGAGCTTGAATGATGGGCTCCTCAACTTGGATATATCTTCAAATGCTTTGAAGAGATATGTATGTGTAAGGTCCTTTTGTTTTGCTAAATTGTGTAGTTGGGGCTGCAAATGCCACTTGGACTCAGTTGGGCATAGTTCTCCTTGACTGTCCTGCACACAACAAACCAGCACCACAGTCTGACAGAGAGTGGAAACCAAAAGCATGGGTGAAAGCAGCTGGTATGAGGTTTCTGATGTAGGAACGTTGTAGAGCATAGGGAATGGCAGTCACTATCATAGCTGATATAGCCAGGGAGGTTCAAGAGAAGAATGTGTCTAAATGTTTCTTTTTGGTAACATACCCCAATCACTTCTTATTGGTAGTTTAGGAAGAAGAGAAGAGGTTGCCAGACTTTAAAGTCAGTGCATGTGTCAGTACTTTTCAAGTGGGGTTTGGGAGTGCAGGAGTTCTCCATTGCACATTTGATAAACACAGCTTAACTTAAAAACCATCATGCAACTGCTAAGTAGAAAGCCTGGCTAGATAATACTTCCATGGTCAGGGAAGCAACCTCCATTTTCTTCCTAATGGGCAGAGGCCTAACAAATACCTGCCTGTGCTCATGAGTAGGATAGGAGAGGCTGGTTTTCTCTTGTGTGAGTGTAGAGGTCTCTTAACTATAAGTCATCCTCATTCTCAGATGGGCCTATTAATGTATTGATGAATAGAAAAAAAAAAATTGTTTTTTTTTTCTTTCTCCAAATCCAAAAGCATGTTCAGGCCAGGGCGCAACAGAGATCCTCCAGAATGACACAGCAAAAGCATCTGACTTCCTGAAAGATTTCAGTACCTGTGCAAACCTGGTTGGTAGTAGAAGATGCCTGAAAATACAATGGAGTGTTCTTTGCATGTAACATACTGCATGATATTGTCAGGAAATGTCAAAACCCCACTGCTGAGGGAGTCAGTGTAGGACTCCATCAAAAAGAGGGGCTGGTGAGTGAGAAATGAGTGTAACCAAGGGGAAAAACAATGCCTGACTTGAGGTTAAGCCCCATGGTTCTCAAAATCTTAAGAGAAATGAAGACAGGAATATACTTAACCAGCGGCTGTGGGTAGTGAAATCTGTTTAGTGAAGTATTTGGACAGCTGATCTTTGCTGCGAACAGCAGCATATTTGTGTGCTAGGGATTAGTGCAAGGAGTGTTACCACGTCTGCTCCAGTCCAGATGATGGGCTAAGCTTTACATACCCTTTCCATGTGTGTATAGACTAAGCATGGGTGTGTTACTAATTTCTCTGCTATAGTGATTCAGCTGCATGTGGAGGTAGGTAGAACCAGGTAAGACTGAGTTTCTGTATTTGTTTAAACCTGTTCCAGGTATTGTGGTGTTTTCATCAGAACCACTGCTTTATCCCTCAGGCAGATAACTTTTAATTTCAGAAAAAAATTCACATCTTGATGGAGGTTATATTAGAGAGTAACAGATAGATTTTGCATCTGTAGAGGTTGTACTTCCAGTACTTTTTGCACATTCGTATCTGCCCAAGCAGTCAAGACAAAAGGCTTTTTCTGTGTGCACCACAGGGCAAGAGCATGATGATCTCTCATCACCGCAAAGGAGCTGGTGCCCACCTTCCTGGTTCTCTCTCCTTCCTAGCAAGCAGAGACACATACCCAGCACCTCAGGCTTCGCATGCCTGGCAGTCACCTCAGCATTTCCCAAGTAAATGCACTCAGTGGTCCTCCATGCCGTGCCATAACACCAAGCATCAATACAAGCATGAGATCTCCCATTTTGCTGACCTGCCACAGGGACTACGAGCCTGATTTATAGGAAGAGCAGATTATGCTTTTCTCATGATGTCTTTGTCCTCAAAACAGGAACACTTCTCATCTCCCCTAGTTCACTCCCCTTAGCCCTACCCAGAAAGCTTCAGGGGAATGGGGTGGAAGGACAGTTGGAGTTATTGAGGAGAGCAGTCTGATCTCCTCCTATTCCCCTAGGAATGTCAGGAGAGCCAGCACCAAGCCTGCTAATAATAAACTCCCATCAGCCAATCTATGCCTTCCAATAAAAGAAGCCATTATGAACCCTAGTATTAGAGAAGAGCACCAAGTTTCCAGTTTTCCCCACTGGTTGTAGGTTAAAATGATGAAACATGCTAGAGATATATCTGATGTTTAATACATGAACTCTTTGAGCTATCTTCAGGAAGGATGATATGATGTTTTCATTGTTTAATTGTCAAGAGCAGAAATCTGAAAGCTGCTTTTTTAATGAGTTTTCTTCTGAACACATACATTCTCCTCTTGACTGCTGGAGGGACTTTTCATCCTTGTTGTTTGAGGAAATGTGTAGATGAGGTACTTGAGACTGCATCAGTTGCAGTGGATGAAGCTTTAGATTGTGTCATTATGCCTGTGGTAGTGTATTGGTTCTCATTGCTCCAAATTTCTGGGTTTCTGAAGGAAAATATCTTTCATCCAAAGAGGATTAATATATTGAACTACAGAAAGGATGAAACCTTAACACCAAAGCAACACTTAAATCCCTGCAAACTGAATTTCCAGCCCCCCAAAGACATTCTGTCCGTTGCCACCCCAGTGTATTCTCCTCTGTCATACTAAATGGTCTTCCTGACAAAATGATGTCTTTGCATCTCATGGAAGAAAAGTAACATTGAGGATTATGTAATATCTAATTATTGTTTTAGGATGGCAATAAACCATTGATATCTGTAACTTTGTGTAGCAACAGATTATACAGTTGAGCTCCATACTGTGTGAAGAACCCACCAACATCTTCCTTTGACGTCTCTGAAGTTTTGTTTTGGAAAAGACAGCAGTTCATCTCCCCAACTTTTGTGTCCTACCTCTGCTTTTACAGTCTTCTACCTTACTTTTCATTTGGTCCTCTGTTTACCAAGCTAAAGAGTACTGGTCTATTTATTCCTCATGGGGAAGCTATTTATCATCTTAATTGCCTTCCTCTGAACTTTCCCTAGTTCCAAGCTGTATATTTTCTATGATGGGAGGGGGCAAAGCTCACACAATATTCATGATACAGGTGCCTCATGAGTTACACAGTTGTACTTTGTTCTCTATTCCTTTTCTAAAAATTCCAAATGTTCGCCTTGCTTTGACTTCTTTTGAGCTAATATTTCTTAGAATATTAAATCCTGAGATCATGTTCCCAAGTTGAGTAGCAATGGTCAGTTAGAGTCCATGATCATTTATGTAAAACTTGGATCCCCCTTTCAGCACATCCCCCATGAGCATTAATTTTCTCTCATTGAATTTTCTCAGCCTCTGTATTTCAGCCTACAAGGTAGGAAGCTGAGGTAGTATGATTGCCTTAGGAAGAGATTGTTCTGATGGAATTGAGTATGGAGGTCTCTTATATTAAAAAAATAGAAGCTGACTGTTGCTGGCCTTCATTTTACTACTCAGATAGTCAGCCTAGCTCCCCTGACTTTTTCAAGAACTCCTTTCACAGGAGTCTATCCTAACAAGAGAGTTTTCTTGCCAGCTCCTGGACCCATCAAACTCATTTCCTCGCATTCTGAGGGAGGAAATTGTAACCTGCCTTGGACTTGATTAAGCTGAAATTCCTCCCTTTCAAATTAAATTTCAAACACTGATTTTAGTGAGGCTAGCGCCCTCGCTTCAACAAGAGGATTTACTTGGGTCTCAAGCAGGAGGCTTGTCTCCACACTGAAATTACACATCACAAGCGTCTCCAAAGATTACTTGCAGAAATTTCACATTAAGCTTCCTGAAGGCTCGCCTGGCAGTAGTCAGCAGCAGGAATTCACTTAGCACACCCTGAACTCAGTCTCTGCAGGGGGTTGCTATCCCAAGGGTTACTCCCAAATACTGAGGAAGAGCTGGCAGCAGCTGGAAGTTTGCCCTGTTGTACCATTGGGAATCTGCCTAATCACTGGTTGAATACCAATTTGCATCACATATCTTGCCTGTTTTTACACATCTTGCCTGTGTGTTGCTGAAGACCATGTGATCCCTTGAGATGGATCATTCTTCAAGCTCTCAGACTTTCCCTTCAGTGATGCCAAGATCCACTGAGTATTTGCAGAATGATGTCATTTAATTTGCCATCTCTCAAGACTGATGGTGAAAGAGTACTTCCTTCTTTGGTGATGGAGCTCTCTGCTGGGACTCAGAGGGTTTGGGGCTCTGCTTGCCAGCAAAACTCAAGACTGGGAATCTGTGCTAGTCCCGGTTACAGGAGTTAATGCATCCATTTGTTCTGTTTTTGTTGCTGTTGTTGGGAGCTTTAGATGCTAGTGGACAGTGTTAGCTGTTTCACACTGATGGGACAAGAATGTCATGGTGCATCATGAAGTCTTAAGGGGAGGCTTTTAGGATGGGATAACCTGAGGGTAACTTGATCACCACCAAAAAGTGCCTGAACATCAAAATTACTCACTGCTCTTGGAGTTTGATGGGGACCTAAATTTGTTTCTTCCGAGGACCTTTCACAAAGTAAGGCAGGCTGTAAATCTGGTGATGATTGCTCCTTTTACTCTGGTTACCTGTTGTGGAGGACAACTGGAGATCTTGCCTCGCTTTTCAGACCTGCTTGCAAAGAACATAAAGTATACTGTTGTACTCCATCTCACAACTTGGGTGTTGAATGGTTCACAAGTCTAAAGTGAGTCTAGTCTTTATTTGTCTTTTTGGATTAAGTACTAATTTTTCTAAGTGGACCTGATTTTTCACTTAATGTTTAGCCATTCATTTCCTTTTCAAGACCTCCACCTGCTTAATAGTCTGTTACTTTTAAAAATGGAAATATAATATTCTCTATTTCATGAAGTATGGATATAGTATAAATATCTGATACATCATAAAGTATAAGGTTGCAGTAGGGGTTAGCATCTCTACTGGGGAAGTCATTTGCTTGCTGTAAGAGGCTCTCTGTTTTCTCTCATCCCACTCTGTAGGGAATTTTTAGGTATGAAAATCTTAGCTGAATTCCTGTTACACTAGTGGCCATGATATGGATGATGCAGTCATCTGAGCTTGTAACAGCTTCACCTTTTGACAAAGTTTTTTTACTTCCAGGAGCATGAGAGAGATTCAGGTCTAATAATTGTTCCTTCTAATGTTTTCTTCCAGGTAATTTATCAGGTTTGTTTAAGAGCTTATGCTGGGCCAATAGCTGTGTGTTGTTTCTGCCAGGAGTCAAGAAATTAATGTCATTGTTTTCTTTTCCCTCTAGCACGTTTCTGTGGTCAAGGGGTTGCTTCATAACTCACACAAAACTTCAGCTTTGTCCTTTGTTCTGCAGAAAATCAAACATTTTAGGGCAATCTTCATACATGGTGGTTGCCAAAACTAAATGATCTAATGGTGTGACCCTGAAGAAGTTGTCTCACTGGCTAGCTGGCAGTTTCATGACCTCCAGCAAGACTGTCGAGGTAGATCCACTACCTTTGCTGAGAGCATTCTCCACTGCAACTCAGGCAATAGCAGTGGAAGATGTCCTTGCCCTTCTGATCTGCAAAGTCATTGTTGGGGAGTTGCATTTGCACACAGGCACTACACTGTTCCCCAGTTTCCATGTATGATGCTTCTGTTGTTGCTCAGTAAAAGTCTGAGATACACATTCAGTTACTGTGTGAACGTGTATGGTGTTGCCTGGATTTATCGCATAGTGTGGGGCATATATGCAAGCACTCACAGGAGAAAACTGGTCATTCACTGGAACTCTTTAAAACATGTTCTCCATGTGTTGCTGTTTCTCCAACTACTTTACTTCTGAAGGATCATCAGATGTGAGGAAATGAAGGATATAATGTCTGTACTGCTAAATTACATTGGCACACGTGGATAACGTACTGTAAGAAAGGGTGGCAGCTGCAGTGGAGTGCGTGCATGCTGCAAATACTGCAAAAAGATGTATGTTGACAAAGTTTATAGATTTCTTCAAGGTATGTTGACTGCACCTACAATTCTTGGTGGGTTTTTTTTCTGAGTTCAGGGGTGGCAAACTAATGTTATGCATAAAACGATATTTGCCCCTCCTTTGCTTTTTCTGTAAGTAGAAATATAGCAGGGGTGAAGAGAGACATAGGTGATTGTTTATATGGACAAAGAAAGGAAGCCTGGTTTCCTAGGGCTTTGCCTCAGAGTTGAATTATGTGGTAGTTCATGGGAAATAGATTAAAGCTTTTCCCAAATGTGAGTTACTCATGATGCTCATGACATGGTAACAGCATGAGCTTGTTCTGCCTGGAGAAGCCAAGGGTGCTGTGTCCAATTCAAGACAGTCAGCAATTAAAAATGTACTCGGGGAGGCCAATACAGACAGAGATTGGGGAGAAAGGAGACTACAGACAGAAATGAGTGAGAGACGGTAGACAAACACAGAAAGAAGGTTACTGTACATGTCTTACTAGGATGCCAATGATAAGTTAGCCTCCTTAGGAGTAGGCATGGACAGCGCTGGACTTTGACTGTGCATCTGATCCCTGCCACTGCCTCAGAGTCTGACCAAGGGAAGAACGGTGCATCTACAGAAACCGTGGCATGGCTGCCTGTGCATGTTCTCCTTTTTGGTATGGACCTTTACAATAAATATCTAATTTACTTAAATGTCTTTTTCTCCACACTGATACAATGCTATTTGCTACCTCTTTGTACTGGCTGTAAGTTGTCTGTTACTAGGTCACAACTGGCTTTGGAGGGTGCACTGCCATCCAGCAATTCAGGCATGAGAAAGACATTGCAGCCAACTTTTAACATCTTTGGACCGGGATGGGAGAAATGCTGAAGAGGATGGTAACTCCTGGAGATGGGAGAGAGGAGGATGTTTCCATGGCTTGGAAACATGTTTAAATATGCAAAATAGTAATCAAGATTTTTACTCTAAAAAGTATTTCCAGTAATTTCTGATAAGCTAATGGGTCTAGTGGAGGCAAGACAAGAGTATACTGAGAATAGGTGGCATCCCTTCAAAATAATTCACTTTGCAAGTTAAAAGCATTCCCCTGGAAGTATTTGCTGCTTGTCTTGGAAGCTAATATCCCAAAGAGACTGCAGAGATAAAGTTCAGAGAGAGGAAAATATCTTTATTTGGCATTTAATAAAGATATTATAAGTATCTTTGAGTAAGAATTTTCTGGGATAATCAGTACATGGCCGAGGGGACAATGATTCATTTTCATCCTCCGAAGGATTTATGGATGGGTAGGGATGGCACTTGTTTGTGAAAGAAAACATCTGTTTCTGCTTGCATGCTGTGACTTTTCCAGTTGTGAGTGGTTAGGTAAGTAGTGCAAGTACTTGATTAAAGTTGAATCTTAAATTAAAGTTGAGTATTTCTCTCAAGTCTGTAATGTTTGGTTTGACAAATATCAAGAAACACATTTTTCTCTGTTAGTGAAATGCAAGAGCTGAGAGGGGTAACCTTTCATAAGGCCTAAGCAAGATCTGTCGGTTTTAAAAAAATAAGGAGGAAATGGTAACACTCTTTTCCATTAGTTCAGATGTGAACAGTTTCTGTACTTAAGTGCTCCACAGAAACTCTTTATCTGCATTACGAATCTATTCCCAGATAACCTGAGTATTTTTTCTAGCAATCTTGCTTTTCTAGTTTGTTATTTCTATCACACATCAGACCCTGTATTAGCAAGCAACCATTGTGATAATCTATTTACATTTGAAGTGGCTTTTTTTTTAAAAAAAAAAAGAAGTATTGAAACCACACGTGCATGCTGTGGAATCTAATAGCGCGAAAGCTGGAGCCAAAATTGCAAAGGATTTTTTTTCAGAGCCTTGGTATTACTGTCCTATGTAATGCAGGATTTTATTTTTCCCAAGTCAGGCAGAGAAGTACCAACTTCTACCATGTTACTTGAGCTTCCCCCTCTGTTGTATTTCAGAGGTGCAAGGGAAAAAAAAAAAGCTTTCCAATTGGATAAAGGGGTATTAGGTGACGAATACATCTCTGTGTAAATGTTGGAGGTCTTCTGTAACAAAGTAGTGTAAGGGTGGGTTGTCTTAAGTATAAACAGCAATTGTATTTCTCTTTCGTGCCGTGGTGCTGTCATCATGGGGCATCTGCCACCCTCCCTTATTGCAGCTATTTCTTGTCATCAAGGCTTTTTTTTTTTTTTTTTTTTTTTTAAACATTTAAGAGTTTCTCCAGCCACTGGAAGTGAAAATGATGTTACTTCATTGTAAAGCAGTGTTGCACTGAAAGGCATTACCTTTAGCAGGGATCGCTGTTCCGATCTTTCTGCTGGAGGTCGCAGTCCCCAGAGCTCTGTTTGCATCACTCTCGGGAGCTCTGCTGGAGCTGGTGTCCCAAGATGTCTGCTCGTATTTCTCCAAGTTCTTCCCTTCTGTGCATACTTATGGCTCTCCTACACCGCTCTGTGGGAGGGAAGGTGAAAGGGCTCTTTGCTAATTATGAAACACTTAAAAAGGTCTTTCCTAGCTGCTCGTGGGAGGGGGGATGTAGAAACACTTGTGTCAGGAAAAAGAAGAGGCACAAATGGCAAATCATGAGAGCCATGTGGGAATTCGTGCTCTTCTGCTGACTGCCTCTCCTCAGTTACGGTGACGGACATTAGATGAGCAGGAGGGATGTACTCACAGGGACACAGGGATGTACTCACCACAAGGATGCAGCTTTGTGTCCAAAGTAGCCTGTCCTAGAAACAAAGTGCTCAGGTGTTGAGAGCAGTTTTGTTGGGAAGAATCTATGCACATGGAGATCCAGCACTTAAACAAGGTGTGTGTAAAAACTTGTATGTACTAATGTTGTCGCCTTGCAGTGTTTTAAGGCACACTGCATGTCCTGGCCTCCTTTTGAGGTGATGAGCAGGCATTACATCCTACATCTGCCAGCGCGACACACATCTCGGCTTCCTGTTTCCAGCAAGGCAGCTGACCGCACACCGTCGAGCTCCCATATAAAAAGCCCAAACTGCTTTCACTGTTCGTGGCAGTGGTGTTGGGCTTAGCAAGTCTATCACAGCAGTCAGGCGGCGGAGGCAGGGAGGTAGCTGAGGTCTCTGCTTAGGTTGCACTGTGAAATCCCGCCTCTGTTTCCAGTGAAGAAAATACAAGGTATGGCAGCTGGCTAGCGTGTATTTGCCATTCCCTCAGCCACACTTGGGCTGCTTTTTTGAAATGTTTCGATTAATTCCATAAACAAGATGAATCTAATGTTACACTGGGGCGGGAGGGGGGAGCTTTCAAAAACTATAGGTCCATGTATGGAGACACAGGGTGTTCAGTTTGCAAAACCTACTACCATCTGCAGCCTTAACTTCGGCATTTTAGGCCTCCTACTAGTTTGACTATACAAATGTCTCAACTCCTGTTGAGTTGCTCATTTGCAGCTGACATATTGCTGCTTAGAAGCAGTGGCTCATTTCTGGCTGAGCTCCATGTTGGACTTTATAACAGCTCTCTCTATTTGTTTATTGAGCACAAATTATTTTACTATTGGGTGTAGCTCTTTATGAAGTCTGTCTCCTGGAAATATTGCCAGTGGAAGGAAGTATAACTATATGATATTTACCTTACCATGATACTGTTGTAATGTCATGGTTTAGCCCCAGTCGGCAACTAAGCACCACGCAGCCGCTCGCTCACCTCCCCCTCCCCGGTGGGATGGGGGAGAGAATCGGAAGGGCAAGAGTAAGAAAACCCGTGGGTTGAGATAAGAACAGTTTAATAATTGAAATAAAATAATAATAATAATAGTAATCATAATAATAATGATAATAATAATTGTAATGAAAAGGAGAACGAGAGAGACAAACAAAACCCAGGGAAAAGAAAACAAGTGATGCAACCGCTCACCACCCGCCGACCGACACCCAGCCAGTCCCCGAGCAGCGATCGCTGCCCCCCGGCTAACTCCCCTCGGTTTATATACTGAGCATGACGTCATATGGTATGGAATAGCCCTTTGGTCAATTTGGATCAACTATCTTAGCTGTGCCCCCTCCCAACTTCTTGTGCAGCTGGCAGAGCATGGGAAGCTGAAAAAGAAAGTCCTTGACTAGGGTAAGCACTACTTGGCAACAACTAAAACATCAGTGCGTTATCAGCAAAATCCAAAACACAGCACTATGCCAGCTACTAGGAAGAAAAGTAACTCTAACTCAGCTGAAACCAGGACATGTAATCATGCTGTTTGAGTCATACTAGTACATTTTGTGTCAGAGCAATACTTGAAGGTGAGCGGAGGAAAGGCTGCTACTACATTGCTTGGAAAAAACCAAATGTAGCAAAGCATAAAGAATCGTCCGCTTGGTTTTTTTACTTGTAATACGCAATTGATGGCAGAATAGAGTTGCGCATTTGACAGTTATGTTAGATGTAATAAAAAAAAAATTTAAAAAAAAAAGAAAATCCAGCCACATTATACTTGCATGACCTGAGGAAAGTGCTCCAGCACCTTCTGGAATAACTTACAGTAGATGGAGAAAGAGGCAGAATACCCTCATCTGACTCCACTTTTTGAAATGTCCCGAAGGTGAGGTGTTTTTGGCACGTGTCAGAAGAGACCGCAAGAGCAAGGGTCTTCAATGTCTCAGAGCTGAGGATCTATATTTAGCAGCAGCAATGGTTGTACCCTCTGTTCCTCATTGGTTTCCTGCTGTGCCTCTAGCGTGTCAGGTTCCTTCCCTCACAAAAATGGAAGTTTAGATGGTCTCCCTTTCATTTCTCCTCCCAGACAATTTGTCATGCATTTACGCTGTCAGTGCTAAAACAAGTTTATTAACATATGTAGAAACCATTTAAGCTTTTCAAACAAAACCTGTGACATAAGGATCCAATTATGTGATTGTATAGTTAATGATCCTTTTAAATGTAAAACTTCCCCATAAAAATTTGCTGGCAGCTTGGAGTATCTTCACACTGTCATCCTGAAGTGCCACAGAAAGTAGCACTATTCTGAAGTAATGTAAATCCAGATTGTTCAGAGGATATGATTAAATCTAGAAGTAATTTTTAGGAAATAAAGGCAGAATCCAAGACACAGTTCCTCTTCTCCCAAACTTAGGAGGAAGACTTCTGCTTTGTTCTTCTAGTGCTACTCAAAATCCACACCTTCCTTCTGTAAAATGGATGCAAGAAGCTGAAATGAAGCACCAGCTCCTGACTCCTGTAACTTGTAGCGAGCATGCTTGGAGTCCAACCTGCTGGGGAGGGATCAGACCTTCTGAGCTACGCTGCACAGGCAGCTTTGTGCACACCCACGGGTGGCATCTGGGATCTCTGCATGCCTGACTTGCTGAGGGAACAACAGTTCTTGCAGGGCCATGGGATCTCCGGAAATCCTATAAATATCCAAAGCCACTGACACAAAATTCCTGTGGTGGAAGGTGGGTCCAAGGAAACGTGTGTTGTACATATATATTTGAGAAGAAGCCATATGGGAACAGCCAGGAAATTTCATTTTTACATTTACATTTACACGGGCTATTTTTTAAATAAAATGTATGCCATTTACTTGCCAGAAAAGTAGAAATCCTAGTACTTGCAGTCTAAATAGTAGAATGTCAAAAGGGGTAAGATCCATAAAAAATTACAGAAAAATAAATCATTGAATCCTTTGTGAGGAAGGTGCTGATCATCCCTCGTAAGTAGGAGAATTCTGTCTTTATTGTCACTGACTGCAAAGGGAGATGAGAGTGCTGCCTGTCATCACAGCGGGGGCTGTGTACTCAGCTGAAGAGTCTCCATCACCATGGTATTTTCAGCATCTCTCAATTTTAATCACCAAGCTTCGCTTTACAGATGGAGACAGCTTCTTATTTCCTTTCCCCTTTTTTAACAGGTGGTAAAAGGATTTGCTGAAGATGTATAAGATTTCAGCAACTGCAAAAATAGAAATTCAACCTCTGAATTCCTGTCCCGTATCCTACTTAAAAGAAATTAATGTCATCCTTTCTTCTGTGTTGTGAAATGTATAGACAAGTATAGCGTATGTTACCTTAGCAGTATTTTGTTTTGACCTGCTAAATGAAGAAGCACAATATATTAATTTCAGCTGTCAGCATGGATGGTGATTCTGTTAGGAGATGCGGGAAAGAAAATGGCAAATAGAACCAGGATGTTTATCTTTGCAATCCAGAATAAGCAAACTACCAGCTGCACAAAGAGTCTTTCAGAAAGGAACATCTTCTGTTACTGTTTCTATTAATCAAAAAGTCATTTAGATCGATAAGCTGCATTATGAAAGGGGGCACGTACATGCTCAAGCCCTTGTCTCTCCGTGACTTTTCTATCAGCACTGTTGCTCCTTTGTGCACAGGCTATTGCTTTCTCTCTCTGGCCTTGGTTTTTACATCTGTTTCATTCTCCTGCTTGTTGCTAAGTCTCCCTCTGAAGAAAGTTTGTTCTTTTCACTGATGGCATTTGATATTTTGGGTTGGGGTGACTCCTTCCTCTGAAAAGAATGAGCTCTTTTCTTCCCTTTAGTGATCCTGTTTTGCTGTTTCAGTACAAAATAAGCCATCGCGGATGACTGCTGCGGTTCTTAGCGGAGGTGGCAGAAAGTGGCTTGCTCCTCCTCCTTCGGAAGAGAAGCCCAGGGAAGGGGGTGCTCTGATTTTCGGATCTGTAGTCTCAGTGAGTCACTCACAACACCCAGGTCTTAAAAATGCTTACTTTGATTTGCTGCTATGCACTTTTGACAGCGAAACATAAATATTTAGTCATTGTTGCAAAGCCAGGCACTGACATTAGACAAAAAAAGAAAAGGCAAGTGCCTATGAATAGGCCGTGTCTTGTTTCTTCTAGCAGTAACGTCTTACAGCCCGAAGGAGAAACAGCTGAATTCTGAGTCTTTGCATGTTGATTTTTAAGAAAAAGAAGCCATAATATGGACTCTTATTCCAAGTATGAAGTATCTGATTTACAAAGAATTGTCCAAAAGCAAGGCCCGTCACAGATTTTGTAACAGGGATTCCTTTTCCCAAAGATGTTGGTCTCCTGTGCCCAAGCCCATGCACAGGAGGCAACTCTGCACTAGCAACTTGCTTGATGCTTCCAAAATCCTAATCTGTCCAGAAAGCAGACAGTATTGATGCTAGTCCCATTATTACTCTTCAGAAGGAAAAGGATAACCTGTTGACCCACTAAGTAACCTGTTGTGCACCTGCACAGGACAGACCTCTCCTGCCCCCAACCTCTTGACTGCAGCAGAAAGTCACCAATGATAATTGTTCCTAAAAGGGTGATTTTCTTCCAGCTAACAGACAAGAGGATAGGACAACTTGTTACAGCAGAACAAAAGTGACTACATGCAATGGGAGGTTGGGGCTATTTGTCTCTGGAACCCTCCTCTGCTTCCGATAGAAAGGGAGAAAGCAGAAAGAAAGGAAGAAGTTGGCTTTAGAGCTCAGTAATAGAGATGAAACTGCCTGCAACTCTGGGACAAACTCAGGCGGTCATTGCCTCTCTAAAGAGTTTGTGCTTAAAGCTTTCAGATAGCTGGATGATGTTGTGCCACGTCATGTTTGGGTTTCCAAACTGCTGCTGAAGACCAAGAGCTCTCCTATCATTTGCGAGCAGGGAAACAAGAGTGTTGAGCTGTGGTGAAGTCAAATGCAGACCTCATTTTCTACATCTCACAGAACCACAAGGGAATGTCACGGGTAGGAGACGCCATCTGATAACAGCCGCCACAGAAGCATGGGGGTGGACAAAGGAAATTTCCTCGTCAGCTTGTGAATGTGATAAAGAGTGCAAACAGGCAGGCATGCAAACACTAGCTACTTAGTAAAACACAGCTATTCTTATTTTCTGGATTATATCAGCCCAGGTGGTCACTGCCTCTAGCACACCAAACTTGTCACCTTCCATTTTAGGTTTGTCTTTCTCTTCTCCTCATACATAAACCTCTTGGTTGTTTCTAATAAAAAAAGTCCCGGGGGCGTTGGGGTGTGTGGAATTTAGTCTTTGTTTTTTGTAACTTAGTCCAGTTCCAAAGCTCAGCTGAGGCTTTCCTGCAAGGAAGGGCTGCAGAAGGTCCTGGTCTGTCTTCTTCTCCCTTTTGGAGCCCTTTTTTGCGTATGGCCTGATCCTGATCCTGTTGGAGCAAAGATGACATCACTTTCCAAAACTCCTCCAAGTTCCTAGATCACTGCCACACACACTGTTCAGATGTCCCAGCATTTTCACTATGCTCTAAAGATGCTCACAGGTCTAGGGAAGAAATGCAGAGGTCAGGCAAATATTCATGTCCCAGCACGGCAGGAAAGTGAGGTAATCCATGCTTTTCCTGCTTGGATAAAGCCTGAAGAGTTATTAAAGACTTATCCAAGTGAACCATCTATTCTTGGTTGAGAAATAGGGTATATGGGCTAAAGACCATGGAAACGCCAAGAAAAGAGGATGTGAGTAGGCAGTGCTAAATATCCAGAACTGTTTCTGGCTGGACAAAATGGATTAAGAAGTACAATAGAGGAATTTAAGATGATGAAAGGGAATTCAATGCCGTGAAGACAGTTAATTTTCACTGTATAATTTAAACTGAAGAGCTTGCTTTTTTTGCTTTATTTAAAAAAGCAGTGCTGAGCAAGTGAAGCATAAGAGGGCATGTGCAGTGTTTCTTTCTTCTCTCCTATTAGTTTTCTTTCCAAATCTCCCCTTGGAGATGCACCAGTACTGTAGCCAGCCCGCAGTTTTTCCCCTTTCAGAATTATCTTGTTCTACTAATGGAAACTGAACACAAAGAAATACAGGCAGATACACATAGAAATATGTGAAAATACTTTTTTTTTTTTTCTGTCTTTAAGTGTTCACTTGCTGCCTTTGGATGCTCACTGGCATGGAGCATGAGTAGGATGAGAGCAATCAGGTGAACACTTAAAGACAGAAAATTCTTCATTGTTCCTCTCCTCTTTCCTCCACAGTAAATGGTGAAATAAGTGTTTGCAGGCTTGCAGTCATGGGCCCCAAGCCTTGGACTGGAGCAGGGAGAGCAGATTTCACCTTCAGCTCCTGAAGTGCCAACAAACAATATTTAGGTTAACCCCCAACCCCCCTTTTCCAAATTTCCTTTACTGTTTTAAGCAAATGCTCCTGATGCAAGGAAGATAATGGAGAAAGAGTGTTTTTAAACTAATTTAACAAAAATAGTGTAATAAAAGATGTAAAAAGGGAAATCAACATTCCAGTGAAAGGGAAAATGTGAGTCAGCAACCATTCGAGTTCCAGCCATTTTTTTTTTTTAAATCCATCTGTAATGTGGAGCAACAGTCAACAGAAGAGGAATCTGGCAGGGCAAATGGTTGCTTCCGCCTCTGAAATAAGAACTTGTGGGTATTTTCAGAGCAGGAGAGTGGATTTAGTAAACTCGTAAGCTACAGCATTGGGATATATCTTCCTACAGTGTAATTAAGAAGCAATTAGTAGCCTTAGACTGTAGAGAAACCACTGGTCTCATTTAACTTAAAACGATGGGTGAGGAGGGGAAAGGAAAGAATCTCTCGAAAGGCCCTTTGCTTCCTCTTATTAAAAATCCTGTATCTATGAAGTGATTTAATCATATCTGTGTAAGCTTTGCTTTTACGTAGCACGGTCCATATCTTAATAGAGAAGGGATGCTCGTGTGGACCACCTGTTTCCTCTTCACGGTCACAGTGTTTCTACAGAAAGCACATTGATTGCATAAGTAATGTTAAATGCTCAGCAATCAAACTCGACATTGGAGCTGAGAAGAAGAGGCTGTGACTCTCTGAGGACTGCCACTAAGACAGAGACCACGTGTGGGTGGTAGCTCAGAGTCTGAAAATCACCCCACATTCTCCAGCCCTCAAATAATTTGGGAGATGTGGAGGGAGGTAGCAATGTGACCTTTATAAATAGCTGAGTTATGCTCAATTTTTTTTTTTCTTGTGGCTTAGATATGGAGAAGCATACACAGCCTGTGTGACTTTGAAAACTTTAACGGAAATGAAACAGGAAGCCAGATCCTCTCACAGCTTGTTGATCTGTGAAGACGAGCTGAGTCCGTAGAGACTCATTTTCTACCCCCAGCAAAAGAAGTCAGGGGAGAGAAATCCAGCTGCGGGAATACTCTGGAGGGGAGATGCAGAGGCGACGTGACAGAAAGGCAAGTAAGAACAGCGACCACTTCACTGAGCAAGAAAAACAGAGCAGAATTAACCACTCAAAGAGAAGTGTTGGTAAGTTGGTAGAGCTCTGCTCTAAGTTTTGGCATCTCACCAAGCTAGTGATCAGCTATAGGAAGCTCCTGTGCTGCAGATCATAGCTACATGGGGACTACTTTTATCTATGCGTTGAACTATACCTGGCCTTAGGAGTAGTAATAAATGATGACAAATAGGGAGATGGTTCCTGATTGTCAATAACGGACTTGAAAAACTGAAGGGTGAAGCTGTCACCCATTCTGCACCTAGGTTTCCTACTTTGACTGGGTTGGATGCTGTTGCCTTTGTCTCGGCAGACAATTTTTGCTCTCCTTTTGAATTGTTTACGTACTTTGGGCTGTGGTTATAATCCTGCTGCTCACCTGCAGATGGGGGCAAGAACACGGCACTTGCTTCTGCTGCTGGTTTGTGGGTTTAAACAGGGATGGTTAAAATGTCTTCATTCTTGCTTAGCACAGCTTTCAGTACAAGCTTTTGCTGTAATCGCTGTGCAGTCTTGTGTGGGTACAAGCGGAGGGAGGTAGTCACAGTCATGTCTGCAGCTTGGAGAGGCCATGACCTGCAGAAAAACCTGGAGGTTCATGCTATGGGCAAGTTCATAATGCTCCCCTAAAGGAAGGAAATATCCCTAAGCGGTAGGGGTTTGCCATCAGCACAGAGTCTTGTCTGAGTATCATAAATATGTGCAAAATGCCATGACCAGAAAGTCTGGAGGAAGAGAATCAAACTTAGGCTGCTGCCAGTCGGAGCTCCCTGGAGCTCTCCCCTTGTGCCTGCGGAGCTGCTGCCTACTCAGGAGCAAAGCAGGGGAGGCATTACTTCTGTGGAAACATGTTGAATGCATACTCTAAGTAAGGCCTTCTTTAGCTCCCAGTATTGTTTTCCAAGATATTTTGGGGAAGTTCACACTTTCTGAAGCTTTCTGAACCCTTGCAGCAACGCGTTTCCCCTTCTGCACAGTCCATAACAGAAACTGCCTTCCCAGTAGCTGCTATCCCCTTTTTGCAGCTGATCCTGGCTCAGACCTAGACCTTGCTTGCTCTCCTTAGGAGTACCCTAACTCTTGTTCAGCTAACAGGAATGGCATGAGCTCACCCCAACCACTCCGACACCGAGTACAGGAGGCCTCTGCGTTGTTCGGCTCAGTCTCCCCAGGGCTGTCTACATCCCAGACCGAGGAGGGGCTTGCAGAGGAGGTAAAGGCTGTCCGGTGTCAGCGGCTTGCAAGGAGGAGAGACAATATTGTCCTGCCAAAGCCCACAAATGGGAAAGGGTAGCAGAGGGCTCTCCATAAGTGGCTCAGGGAAAAGGTACAGAAAGAGCTTAATGAGGAAGAAAAGGTACATGGACAGTGTTCGTTACAAAAATACCTCAAGAGGTTTCAAGTAAGTCATCACCATGTAATTGATTGCCCCAGAGTTCATTCCCAGCAAGAGCACGTGTAGGGGGGCATAGGCTACTCTCTAGACTGCACTGAAGTGCTGAATAAATGCCCCGAGATGAGAGCAGAGAGCCGGGAAGTGGGAAGGACTCACCGATACGGGGGTTGATCTGCAGTGTTTGTACTATGTGCGTTTCATCTCTCTTCCCTTAATGAGTCAGCAACCAGATAAACATTAACTTTCAGGCCTGTCTGCACAAGGAAGTCACCTATTAAATCCTAAGATTTTAACACAGGTTAGAGAGGGCAGAAAGAGGCAAATTTGGGTTTGCCTGGAACGCTAAACCATCAGGCAGCACTGACACTGGCCTGGCCAAGGCGAGAAGGAAGCTGGACAGGGAAGGTGAAGCATGCGATGGCTGCAGGCAAGACGTGGCTCAGGCAAATCCCAGATACCTTGGAGCCCTCGCAGGTGGATGCCGCTATATCCTGACAGCATCTCTCTCAGCTGCGCCTCCTGAGAGACAGCTATGTTAAACTGCAAACTGCACGTCCAAACAGAAAGCACCGGCTAGCTGATGCTGCAGGGAGGCATAGAGCTGGCACTTAGAAATTTTTTTTTTTTTCAAAAATGGATTTTTCTATGCAGCAGCACACAGTGCTGCACAACTGACAGCTTTGGGCCTCTTAAGTCAACTATTTACTCTTGCTATTCTTAGCTGGTGTTTAAGCCTAGATTTTCTTTTACTTGGATAAGTAAAAGATAAGCGTGTTTGTGGCTTTCTATGAGTGCATATAAGTGAGCACTTGGGCACACCAATATTTAACAGGTTTTGTCTGTTTCATTCCTTGCCCAGGTTAACTGAGATAGATGGAGAAACAATCAGATGTTCATGCCAGACAGTACAAATCTGACAGACACTGTTTCATGAAAAGTGTTGATTTTCAATCTCCAACCATTTTATCTTACCATTTATCTTACAATATTTTAGAAAAAAGGAAAAAAAAAACACCTGTAAGTTTGTCCTAGCTCTGTGATGGAACAAACTGCTTATAACTCTGTAAAAGCCTTAAGTCTGCATCACTTGTTCAGACCATTACAATTCCCTTCTGTTTTTCCTGCAAAGTCCCTAGGGAGATGGAAGAACATTGTTCTTTAATGTGTAACCAGAAAAGAAATTACACTGGTCTATGCAAATTCTCTACGTACAGCTGGGACAAATTACACCTAAAAGACCGCTAAAAGGGAAGGTACCTGGCAAGGGTGAATTTCTTTCTGGATGAACACACTTCATCTTGTTAATGAGTGAATTAGTGAGGAAATAAACACCTAACGATGGGAGGGGGGGGAACCCAACAACTCTGAAGTCACCAAGTTGTGTTCACATTTCATGGCTAGAGTTGAGATGGATGCTGATGACGTTGGTCTCCATTAAGGGAACTGCTGCTATAAAATGTAAAATAACGTAGCACGACACCAAGGCACAAATTATACCTGACAGATGGAGGAGCTGCAGGGACTGCTGGGGAAATGGAGAGCTCCGCTCGTTTCTTAAGCTGAGGACAGGTTGAGAGATGGGTGACAGGGGTTAGCCTTCCTCCCCAAAACGAGGTGTGCGACCACCACCACTGCCTGCATTGCCCCCCGGTTTCTGCACACGGCCTGGGGCGTCTCAGGCCTTCCCGCCACCCAGCAGAAGGAAAGCAACCCCCGCCCGGTGCCGGGCCGGCAGCGCCCGGGCAACAGCGGGGCGGNGGAGCCCTGGGCCGGGCCGGGCCGGGGCGCTGGCGGCCCCGCGGGATCCCCGCCCCGGGGGCCGCCCCGGGCGGTGTGGGCGTTACGTTCGTAGCCGGGGTTTGACCCCGGGGAGGCGCAGGCGGAGAGAGCGGCGGAGCGGGTGAGGCGCTGTGGGGGGCTGGTGGGGTCCCTGCGGTCGCGGCGAGGGGTTGGGTTTATTTGTTGTTGTTGCTGGGTTTGGTTTTGGTTTTGCTTGTTTGTTTGTTTTTTTATTATTTCCTACTTGACTCTTTTGGGGCCGTTTTCCCCAAGTGGCAATAGCCGGAAAGCCGCGCCGAAGGTCCCCGCGGCGGGACCCCCCCGGGGTGACCCCCCTGCGCCGCAAAGCGCAGCGCTGGAACCGCTCCGCCGGCAGCGGCCCGGGCCCGGGGGGACGGGGGTGGCCTGGGGACGGGTTTGGGGAGAGGCTGGCCGGCAGGTTGTCTGGGAGGAGCTGCATGTGTTGGAGAGGGGTTTGGGTTTTGTTTGGGAGCTGGTGCATTCTGAGCGCTCTGCGCTCTACTGTACGTGGAGACCCTCGTGGTTTTAAAACAACCACCGGTGCCATTTCCACAACAGGTGTGCATTTGGGGGTTTGCGATTTGGGGTTTTTTTGTTTGGGTTTGGTTGGGGGGTTTTTGTTTGGGTTGGTTTTTTTCCCCCTCTGTGGCATCTGACTTTAAATGTTGCAGACTGCCTTCTATTCCCATCAGAAGGCTGAAGGTTTAGGAAAAAGGGGGTCAGAAGCGAGTGCGTGATTCGGGAAGACTTGGGAAGATGGACGTGCACCCCTTCTGATCTGCTCGCCAGCTGCATGTAGCTCTCGGTGTCACGCACCTCTTATGTCACTGTGAAGTGGTCTTTTAGATTGAAGATATCATGCCCTGCCAGCTGCTTTTCTGCTGTACATTTTAGGATCCGTCTCTGCTTTGATGGTTACTGGTCCAGCTCTCATTTTGCACTGCCTTTCATACCAACCAACTGGTTTGCTTTTCGGAGGAGCCGTACAAGTTGTATTCAGCTTATACTTTCATTTTCTGCAGCAGAGAAGCAGCCAGATTTCTGTGGTATTTAGTAAGGGAGTTTTAAGCGAGCGTGGTGCTAACTGCTCTGTTGCTAATGGGTGCGAGTACAGTTATTCCCACTTCCGTCCTTTGGCCCACTCCAGTTTCTGCAAGTGATGAAACAAAAGAGGTAAAGGGTGTGAAACAGGAAGAAATGACCCATTTTGGTTTTAAGGCTCAGAAAACTTCTTCGTAGTCGCTGAAGTTTGCTCCTTTAAGAATTTTATTTCTCTACTGCTGGACAAATAATTTAATCAAAAATTGAAGGGGACACTGTACAGGAAGAGGAAAAGCTGCAATTTTGCATATCTGTACAAAATACTACCAGGTGAAGGGTGTCAGAACTGCTTTTCAAGGGCAAAAGCAGCATTAAAATGCTGGTCAACATATTAAATGTAAGTGCTTTTATGGATATGTATCTGCAGTTGGATTTAGAATTGTGAAAAAATTATTTAATTTTTGTAGTTCTGAGGGTTTTTTGCCATTGGGATGTAAGTTTTTTTCATTTTGTTTAACTTTTTGGACCAGGTTGCCTGACTAGATGGTGTGGATTTCCTGTTCAGCACCAGGACTTTCTGTCTGCCTTGTTTCTTAGATACAGCTTCCAGGTTAAATCCTCACATCCTATCTACCAAGGATATAACAACAAACATTAAAGGGTTTTTCAGTAATGTCTGCAGGTTTTCTTGAGCTTAATGTCTGAAAATGATTGACCTTGCATGATTACCCAGGCAAATGAGTTTGAAATTTCAGAAATACCTCTATGCTGCACCTCCTGACCCCGCGCAGCTGAACCGTGGGAGTCACAGTGCCAAACCGTACTAGGGGAGATGAGTGTTGTTATAATTTAGTAGTTTGGAAAACACAAGGGAATAACCAGTGCTCAGGAGTCAAAAGGTTGTATAATTATGCTGCTTTCGTTACACTTGCGTAACTAAATTTGTGGGTATGATTGGAATTGCATAAAGTTTACCTTAAGGAGCTGCTTAATTTTCTCTTGGTTTAGGCTGTGAAATTATTTTTTTAAAAATTACCACTGGGCCATATTTGTCCTATTCTAATGACATTTTTATTCAGGCATTCTGACTTCTCAGGGAGTTATAGTACTCTTTAAAGTCAAACTCTAATCTGAGTTGCTGTCTGACATCTGATGCTGAATCGCTTCAGGATCTGTTTTCTGCTTTGAGGGAATTACGGAAAGCACAGTGGACACACGGCATCCTTTCCGCGCTCCTGAGTTGATGCAGCTGGCGTGGTGCCGGCACGTAGCAGTAACGAGGAACTTTGCCCATGTGCTCTGTTGCTGGGATTCCTGGCATGGCAAACACCCCTGTGCATGGTTGCAGTGCCGAGGATCAGACACGACAATACCGTGCCTTCCAGAAAGACAGAGAAATAGCTATTTATTAGCTAAAACATCAGCGTTTCGTGATAGAAAACTGTCAGGACTCATGTACTTTAGCCACAGCAACGTAGAAGTGGTCAACAACAGTTTTAGGAGTGGAGTTTGTAGCTAGGGATCTTGTACCAGTCCTGAGGTGCTAGAGAGAGTTTAGTTTGTATATTACAAAATTTGGTTTGATAGAAAGTTTGGGGTTTTTTCCATGAACAGTATAACTCATGGTTGGGCTGTCTGTTGCCTGAACGTATAAAATCATGTCGAAGTTTTGCCCCAGCATGTGAGGGGGGAAAAAGGAGATAAGGGTCTTACTGTTCACTTCTTGAGAAGGCTCCAGTGAAGGCAAACGTTGTAAAATACAGGTTGTAAAACTGCTGCAGGCTACTTTATGAATTTTCTGTGAAATGTTAAAGTCAGCAGCTTTTAGTTTCTTTTCAGCCTTATTCTGTCTTTGTAGCTTCTTCCCATTTTTTCACTGCTGAGGAGTGATACTGTACATTTTTTGGCATCCTTGGGATCCGGACCCCAGTGCTTGGGATTTCTCTGTAGCCTGTGTGGAGGTGCTGGAAGCTCCTGACAGAGAGAGGAGGTGTATCTCTAGCTGCTGTCCCCATGTCACCAGCAGGGACAGATGCTACTTACACCATGTACCTGTGCAGAGGCATGTGGCTAGCAAGGCAACTTTTGCTGCCTAAACATTTCTTTCAACAAACATTTCTCTGAGGAGAAGGCTGTGGGCAGAGCAGAAGAGTTGTGCTGTCTTATTTGAGCTACATCGCGTCAAGGTGGAGGGCTAAAAATACGGGATGATGTGGCTGTATGTGCTCAGTCTCTAGTCCTGTCGCTAGCTCTGCATGTGGTCTTGCGCAAGATCCCGTCTCGGATTCCTTGTCCATAATATGTTGCCGAGATTTTCCAGATATTTTGAGTGTTTAGTATTTATATTTCCAGGGCGGGGTGGTCATGTTGGATGAACAGTGCTATGACAGTGGGAACTGTGTACCTTAGCATCAAACTAGTGCCTTGATATGATGTGGTGTGCGTGGGGCTTTGACCGTCATCAAGTCTGCCCTAGCATCTGTGCAGCGAAGAAGCATCATGGCAAGGTGCTTGGCACTGCCCGCAGGTCAGCTGCTGCCAGGGAAATGCTGGCAAGTTTTTAATTGTCGAGTTTGTGCAAAATCAGTCTTTCTGCAAACTTAAATACTTGTTTCAGGTCTGTCTGTGGGACAAAGAGACGTCCTACCGATTTCCCCCAGTTTTGCTCTGAGCACAGCTCCACGCCGTGCGTGTGCCTGCCGCGTTTGTCTGGGAGCAACCTGCCGACGTGTTCGCTGTTCCTCAGTTCTGGTTTCATTTCGTGTCACTTCCTGCGCACGAATTTCAGCTGTGACATGCTTGCCAAAGGCTGAGGTCTTAAAAATAGGGGATTTCATATCATTGTAGATCTTTAAAAATGACACTGCTAGGTTCCAAGGTTAGAAACTGTCCAGTACTCTGTATTGCATTTTCTTAGTTGACAAGTGAAATAAGTTGTGCCTCTGCCAAGTGCCAGCCTCTCAAGAAGAGCTTGATATGCGGGGTCACACTTAACCATATTTTACAGGGCTGCATAATTTGTATTTTATGTAGACCTTGCCACGTAACTGTCCAGTTTTTAGGCAGTTCATGCAAATGCAGAGGTGTCAGGGAACCGTGGTCTCTTGGTCCCTGAGACCCATGTTCGGAGTGCTTCGCTTGAAGCATCTCTTGGCATCCAAATGTCTGTAACAATACCAAACGTACATAAGCAATAATAATAATGTGTTTTTACAAGCAGAGAGATTCCACACGGAATATTCTGGGTTCTTGAATCACATTTTTATGAAATGTTTGTACTAGCTATGACTTTGGTATTACACTGAGTGATAGTAACTGAAATTTAAGTTACCTTGATGCAGTTTTACCTTTCAACATGCCTTTTTTGCTTAAGATTTTAGGCAAGAAGTGCCTGGTAATGCACTCTCAAAAAAAGGCAGAGGACTCCTGTGTGTATGAGCTAATTAAAAAATGCCAGTTTGAAACTGTTGCCCTTTAAAAGATGAAGAGAGGGCAGGGTTTAAACACCCCAGCTGCTTCCATCCTAATAGCATTAGCTCAGCAGAATACAGCTGAAGTTTTGACTTTCATCAGGCTGGATGTTGAGATGCAGGGGGAGAGAGATGCAAGACCAATTTCTGTCATTTGCATTCGGAGTGATGGCTTTGATATTTTGCTTTCGGTTGCCTTTCCCTTCTGCTTCTACTCTGTCTTGGAAAGAGGGAGAGAGACAAGTAAAGCTCCCAAGCAAACAAATAGCACAGCTGGAATAAGCTCTGCGCATACCTGGTGGGAAAGCATAGGCTTTGTGATCTGACGCACCACCAGATGTGAATTATTTGTGATTATTAATCATAAATTATATGTGATTATTAATCCATATGAAAAATGCACAACTCTGCATGGCGCTTCGCTGCACGCAGTGTCTGGTACACTTTTGGAGAGGGCTGTGCTCTGAAGACAGACATAAAATCTGTGTCATGAGGGTACAGCAGTCAGACCCTGTACGGAGATGGGAATGACGAGCTACATGGATGCTACACGGATGCAACCCGGTCAAAGGGTCAAACCTTTCAAAGCAGGGTCCTCACCTAGCGGCAGATGTACACACAACCTGTAAGAATTAGCAGCTGTGACTGATAACTGCTTAGACCGTAAACAAGCTCAGATGAGTTGATTTTTTTGTTTGTCACGGGTTACTTGGTGCTGCTGTTTTCCCAGCTATCGCTTGGGATAACTGTTTATCGACAGGTAGAAACTTGAAATTCCTTGGGCTGTCCTGCAGCGCGTGCCTACCAAGCTGACTGGCATTTCTTGCTGCTTTCTCCTCTGGGCTACAGCACTTCAGCAAAGGACCCCTCAAGGTGTCAAGCCACTGCTTAGGAATGTGCCAGCTGGTGACCACCAAGGGACTGGGGGCTCACCCCGGTCTGTCCAAGGGGTGTTTTGTCCCAGGAGCACTGCCGGTGGAGTCCAATAAGCAGCTTGCTTCCCTCTGCGCTGCTCGCATTGAGATCTTTCCCATGTGGGTTTCTGTTGACGTTCCCTCTTCCTCGACCCAGGTGTCTTTCATCCCTCCTCGCATGCCGAGTTGGGGGGCTCCTCTGCTTTGCCACTTGCATCCCTCCTCCGGTGCCGACGTGGTGGCCGCTGCTGCGGGTCTTGCTGGAGCCGCAGAGCCCACCAGTCCCTTCCTTTGGGGGGACAGGCGGCAGGCTCGAGAAGGTCCTGCTCTTCTGGGGTGGCAGTGACCTGGCACCTGTGCTGCTGGGGAGTTGGGCGTGCATCCAGGCAGGGCTGGGGGCTCTTCCTGCCCCGGGGAGCCCCAGGAAGGGGGCAGCCGCCGCTGCAGCCTGCTGGACCTGGACCTGGACCTGGAGGAATGCTGCCTGTGGTACCACCCGGCCTCGTTAGCACCTAATGACCGTGCATCCTTGGAGGGCTGGGCTGTAGGTACAAGTCCTGTGCTGTCTAGCAAACAAGATTTAAAAAAAGGGGGAGGAAAATGATTCTTATTGCTAAGTAAGACTTCAACTTTTTTTCCCCATAACCAACGCTTCAGTTATCTAGACAAATCAACAGAAAAACCCAAGGTATTTATACCACTTAGCCTTTCAGCTAAAATTAAGCATAAGAAGATGTTCAGGAGAAAAATATTTTCTCTACTGTGTCAGTTTGGATTCAGCACAGCAAAAAAAAA
The DNA here is from genome assembly GCA_013401315.1 of Balaeniceps rex. Lineage (NCBI taxonomy): Eukaryota > Metazoa > Chordata > Aves > Pelecaniformes > Balaenicipitidae > Balaeniceps > Balaeniceps rex. Next base: position 24,191 of record VYZW01040747.1, on the reverse strand, counting down.
AAAAAAAAAAAAAATTATAAAAGGCATTTTGAGAGTTGTGTTTGCAAATAGATAAACCAGAAACAAACATGAGCGGCATTAGGGATGACTCAACATGTAACTCAGCAGCAGGCGTAATAAGAAACCTTAGAGTGGGCTTCCTTCAAATAAAAAGATTTAGTGCATTTACGTAAGTCCTGTTTGAAGTGTACAGGCATTAAATAGCAATTCTGAATGAGGACAGATTTTTTTCCACATAAAAAAAAAAAATTCATCACAGTAGCAGAAATTTCAGAGGCTCCTTCTTTAAAAGGAGGTTATTTTATTTTTTCATTATTTTTTACTCATACTTAGGAATAAGAGCTTTAAAGAGAGATTGTTTTTTTTATGGCATGAAGTGCTTTTCACGTATTGCTCTGGACTGTAAATTCTCTGAAGGCTTCTCTCATGTTTTTTCTTACATAAATGGAAGTGTGGATTAGCTTTATTCATCTGAAGGTCCTGGATGAAGAACCCTGTGCCTTAAAAGGAAGCTGAATTATACAGGAGATCAAAAACTGAACTTCCCTTTTGTTCTTGTAGGCATTCGGAGAGAGGGAAATGGTATGTGCAGGCTAGGGCATGCATTAATTTCTTGATTATATAGATGAAATTGCTTTTGTAAAGGTAACTCTAATAGGGTATATTTTAGATAATCACACAGTAGATAAGAATGCATTGTGCTTGTTGCTGCAGAGTAGGAATAAGTAAGTGTCACAACTGGATAGATACACTTACAGCAGCAGTTCAGGTCCTGTTGAAGATCAGGGAGCCCAAAGGAGGCTGCCAGCCTTTCTACTCTACTTTTCCTGAAAGACCTTTGCAGAAAGGGGACAAGGGCTGAGAGAGCACTTGGGACTCCTACGCAGGACAGCTGTGTAAATAAAGCCTTTGTTGCAAGCGATGGGCCTCAGTGCTACTGAAACTATTCCGTTTTCTAGGTAATTGCGTGATTCTAGTTACGGTTTGGGGCTGGGATTCTGTTTTGTTATTTTTTTGGATCAGAAGTTGAGATCTGATCAGCAGACATGGTTGAACTTTTGCTAAGTCACTGCTGATTACCATCTTTGCCTGTAAATGATTCTCTTTTTCTTCTTACACCAAGTAGAGATCCTCATCTCTAGTTGTTATGTTAGAACAGGTGAAGAAGATTTGCTTAACAAGTTGACATTGCTTTGCTCTGTAAAGGAAGGGTTTTGTAATGAAATAGTTATTGAGTTAAGCAGTGCTTCCCACGTATCTCGGTATGTGTTTGATCTGTTCCGTTTTCAGTAGTCTTTCATTTTTTTGGTGTGGCACTGATAATAAACTGGGAAATCAAAGACTTTGTAATCACTTGGCACTACTGAAAAAGGCACGTTTCTGTCTTCTAAGCTGTTATGGGGTGTAATGTATTGTAGCTATTGAAATCGTATAATTAATAGCTTTTTGTCTGTGTCTCCCTCTTGGCTCAGTCAGTTGAGGTGTATGTGCACATGTGCATCTGTGCATCACGCTGATGCCTGCCCTATAAGGATAAGTTTGCTTGTTTTCCCTTAAAAGAGGGACTTAGCCTATTTTATAACGTATCTCGGTACTGATACTACGTAGTCTGGAAAAAAGTGATGTGGGACTGTGAAGAGAGCTCTGCAGGCACGCACTGGATGCAGGGAGACTTGGACCTCCGTGCCAAGCCTTGCATCTCTCAGTTGAGGGGTCTCTCTTCCTAGCTCTGGATCCAAGAGAGGAGGGAGAAGGAGGGGTGCAGGTGGGCAGCAGAAGGGTTGGAACAGAGTGATCCCAAATTCCGTCTCCCTCTTTCAGGGAGGGGATACCTGCTTTTCGGGAACTAGGAACATAGTGTTGTGTGACGGGAGTGTCAAACTTGGCCACTTTAACAAGTACTATGTCCTGCTTTCAGTACCAAAAAGACTGAAGACGAATGCCCTGAAAAGAAGTCACACGGTCAGCTTTTAATTTTGGAAGACGCTCTGTTATCTACCTGATGGCCTTGTTACAGGGAGGGAGGAAAAAAGTAAAAGCGTGAACGTGCCCTCAGACATGCTGGAATATTGGATTGTGCTTCAGCGCTGCATACAGTGCTGCCTGCTAGTTCCCAAGCTGATCCCTTACATTTTGCATTTCATCAGTTACGCGTTTTTAAGGTGGCAGCCTCCAAAAAAGTTGTGAAGGAGTCAAATGTAGGGCTAATCCTTTAAAGACTCTTCTTGAGTTACTTGTGAAAGAAGCAGATGTTGCAGATGTCTCTTGTTCGTCTTTTTTCTGGCCTTCTGTGTTGTTTTTTTTCTTTTTTTTTCCCTCCTGCGTGTGTCTCCTGCTGACTTTGTGGGGGCGTAAAAGCTTAAGGTTTGGCACTAGCAGGAAGTTGATGATGTGGCATGAAAAGAAAACATGGTGTACTACTTGCATTGTAAGATAAACACTGCCATCAGCTCCTACTTCAGCGCTGTTCAACCTCTGTTCATCCAAATTTCTGCTAGGAGCTGTGTCAGAAGTCCCAGGGCTCCGTTCTCCTGCGTGGGAGAAGAGTCAGGCCTCCCTGTCCTCACGGTGATGCTCGCGGTCAGTCTTCAAAAAGATGCGAGCCCGGCAGCTTGGTTGCAGCACCGGCAGGTTGTCACTGTCTCCTGAGGAACAGATGAATTGTGTCCGTGTCCCAGGGAATGGGTTGGGTTTAAAAATCCGTGGGTTTATTTTACTCCCCCCACCAGTGTGTTATTAATTTAATTGCTCTTTGGTTTCTGAAGAATTTTGGAGGGGGCAGGGAGGGGGTGGAAAGATCTATTTTAAACTGCCCTCTTCTTTAATTCATGTCTTGTTCGTGATGTATTTTTACCAGCAGCACTTTGTGATCCAACTGCCACTTCTAAATGGCATTTACTTGAATAAAAAAATGTAATTACATTTCTAAGTGTGACATAAGCACTGGAAGTAGTAACTGAATCACAGAGTGCCGTTTGAACAGCGAACAGCGAACAGCAGCTTTCCCGTGGCAGGAGGGAAAGTTTATGAAGTCCAGGGTATGCTGTAATACAAATGTAGCAAAAATACTCAAAATCACTTGTTTACAGGTTTTCCCATCTGCCATTAGGCTTTTTATTAGGGAAATGCCTACTTATAAATCCCCCATATTAAATAAAAATGGGTGAACAAAATTTGGTTATCTCATGTTCTCTGACATCGATTTGTGGTTTTGATTGAAATCAGTAAGCCAGCGCTTCCCAGCACTCCTTGAAGAACAGTTGCTCATGCACCTGTTAACCATATGCCTCAAAAGGGGTTTTTTTTGGACTCCAGTAGGTTTTTTTCAGGATTAATACCATCAAAAGCTTTTTCAAAAGATTGCTTGATTCAGCTTAAAAGATGATGCAGACCTCTCATCTTTTTGCCTGTAAAAGAAGTAAAGGAAGAAATTTTGCATTCACATGTATTTCTGGTACTCCATAAAGCAAAGTATGTCATTTTAACAGATGGACCTGCTCTCACTTCTTATAGTCCCGGTTTGTTCAAAATCAAAAGAGGGACCATACAGTCGTTTTGAGTAATGAAATGAAAGTCTGCTGCCTCCTCCTTTTAATACCGCATGTTTAAATTGCTGTTAACGAATTTCATTTGAATCATCATTGGTTTTCATACAGCAGTGTGACAGTGTAAATCCAAAATACCCACTGATCCATGGGCTGAACAACATTTGTAAGCCTTCGGGTTCCATTCTAGTTAGCAGAAGGTTCGGTTATTTACAGTCTACTGAGGTTTTTTTCAATGCTGATGCCTTTGTTCTAAAGAAGAGAGAGCAAATTGCGGTGGCTTGATTCTGCCAGGACTGTTGTCTGTTACTAATTCTCAGTTGTTGCTCTCTTGGTAGCAATTTGGGTGCTTACTGAGAGTGAGCCTACTGGTGTCCATCAGCAGTTAGCGTGTGCGTGTGCTGTACGTGGGAGTGTCCCGGTGTTTCCATGAGCTATGCCATTTTCAAACCTCACAGCTGATGTTTTGCTGTCTGTTACTTGGCATCAGTAATAAACGTTTCCTGCAGCTTCAGATTTGTGGTCTTTTTGGTTGTGCGTCTTGCTTTTTCCTACGCAGCCTGTGCAGGCGTAACCCCCGGTCGTGCCAGGTAGGCAGATGTTAATGCAGCACACGAGCAGAAGCTGACAGCAGACCTATCTGTCGCCTTATATGTTCACAGCATACGGGTTTTGTGTAAATGGGAACTAGCACCCCAAAAGCTTCTCCGATTACCTCTTTACCACCTTTTCATTTACAGCTCTTAACCTGCCTTTTGTTCATGGGGGAGACGAGGTCTGGGTCTTGTCACCGGACAACTTGCATTTGACATCCTGTAATAAAACTTCTTCAAACAACAGAATATTGGAAAAGGCCAAATATCAGCAGTGCTCTGTATATATACAACAGTGGTTGTAAAAATGTAAGCATAGCTGTTTATCTCGTTGCCAAGGTTGGGATTCATGTGTAGCTCTTCAACTGGGTAGTTGTCCGCAGTGCATGGGCTTAAGTTCCTCGGAAAACTTAAGCCCCTCTTAAATTTCCTGTGAAATCCAGGAGGGGCAGAAATTCAACTGACATAAAACTGTGCTGAATGAGTAACTCCCTTTGTGGACTCTCTGGAGAAGGATCTTTTCGGCCTTCTCTGGGGATGCCTTTCTAAAAAGTTGAGTTCTCTTAAAGTTTTATACTAAATCAATAAATGTGTTAATAACAGAGCAGCTGTTAGTCATAAACTCTGGAAATTTCCTATACTCAAATTTCAGCCAGAGGATAAATTTCTCACTTAGGGAGCAGGTACTGCCTTTGTCAACTATTCAGTCTCCAGGCCCTCTCCCAATTCTAGGTTTTCTTATCAACAAAAGACAACCAAAACTTTCCCTAACCCTGCCTGTAATGCCAAGAGAGCGATAGAAACGTGCCCTGGTTTATGTCTGTGAAGAACAGTGAGAGCGCACCCCCTTCGCGATGATCTCCTGAGCTTTCTACCAAATCCCCAGGGAGGAGCTTTCTCCGGAATTTTAAATTGACCCTAAAGTTACCCAAATTGAGGCAGGAATGTTCGTTTAATTCCCCGGGCAGTTGTATGACGCTTAGTCAGCTAATATTGCCTCATATGGCCCATTTGTAGACTACAACTCCCAGGAAGCCCTGGTTTTTAAAACCTAGACTTAGTGACAAAGTAATGATGGTACAGCACATCCTGAAGCAAAAAAAATTTTTGTTTGTTTTTGAACAGTTGCTTTTGATATCAGTCTTCCTGTGATTCCATTGTAACTATATATCTAGCCTTCACTGTGTGGAGGAAAGCTTGGAAATGTGAGCCATGTCCACCCAAAACCCTAGAAACTTGAAAAACTAACACATAAACTATATACATAAAGTATATAAAAATATACTTGCCTTTTACATTTCATGTTTTGTGTTTCATTTGGAGTGGTATTGCACTTGGATGATTTTTCTTTTTGTAAGAAAACAAATAGAAACAAGTGTTGCAAAACAGTGACAAGAATTTTTCCTCTCTCTTTTTATCCCTGTTTTAGAAAGGCATGAGGTGCAGTCCTGGACAACAGCCACCAAGCGATCCCTGTGTTTTGTGTGGCAAAAGGTGAAAGCGCAGCTAATGCTAAGCATGTCTTTCCTCGTTGCTGTTTTTTGGTATTGCAGAAGGCTATACAGCTTTTTAGCGCAGCTACTGAAACGGTAGGTTTTTATTATGCAGACTTTAATCTTCCACGCTGTTGCTTATTTCAGTAGATATTGACCTTTGACAACTCCTCTCTGACACCTGTTTTATCATTTGGATTTCAGGTGGAGTAACTACCTTCAGAGAAAACTCTTAAGTAATCCTTTTGTTGTCATTCCATATTCATTAATCCCCCCCTGCAACTCTACCCTTTAGATGCAGAACAGCAGAAGGTAACTAATATTGTGAATTAATCTCGATTTAGGGAATCTCAGTGTGCTGACAGAAGTTGATCTACTTGGTTATAGTGCGAGAGAATGGAAAGGAGAAACAAAGCAGGCCAGACACATGAGGGAGGTAAGATTCAAATTTTAATCTCTGCATGAGGACAGGGGAGAAGTAGTACCTGGGGAAGGAACAGCACTCCCAGCGCAAGCAGCTGCCGCAGCTACCAGAGCCTGCTACACCGGCTGGTCAAATGAAAAGCAAAAGGGACAGCATGAACATGGATCTAAACAAAGACTGCAGGAGAGCTGGTCAAAACGTAGATCAGGTTTTAGTCTTGCATCTTCTCTGAATTCCCCCCTGTAGCACCAGTGACCCACGCAGTGGCTTTAACAGGAAAAATCATCCCCAGTGCTACAGCCCAAGAAACTTGGTCTGAGGTGCTGTCTCTTGGCCAGCCTTCAATTTAAGGTAAAAACTCTCACACCAGGGAGGAATGAAACACACCCATTTCTCTTCCAAGCTCTGAAGGCCCATGTGACAGCAGCCAGTGCTTGGCACCCTCCCCAGCAGCCACCGAGGTCCCCGGTCCAGCTGCATCAGCTGCAGCTGGGGGCAGATGGGGCAAGAGCTCACATCTGACCTGTGCCAGGTTAGGTCGGTGCTCAGTGGGCAAGGACCAGCGTGCTGGATGGTGGCCATCCCCTGCCTTCGTGCAGCCTCTGTCTGCTCCAGCTCTGCGCCCCCCGGCTGCACAGCACTGCCTGGCTGAGGCACTTCTGTGCCCGCATCTTCCTGCAAGCAGGACACAGGCAGGTTAACTGCCCCGGCAACTCCTGCTGCCTCATACCGCACGTAGCTAGGACTAACAAGCTGCTAATCTCACAGTTAATGTCCTTGTCATCCCCAGCACCCCGATCAGCCGCTGAGGGGTGGCTGGAGACAGCCCTGGGCTGTGTGGGGAGGTGACAGCTGCCGCTGCTTTTGGGCATCAGATGATCCTCGGTGCTGCTCTTTTCTGTTTATCTTCTTTCTTTCTTCTATGGTTTTTATTCCTTTCCATGTAAGGTTTTTTGGTGTTTTTTTCTTTTCTTCTCTTTTTTTTTTTCCCCTCTTGTATCTTTGAGCTGCTAGCTGCGACTATCTTAATAATTATACATCTCCCTGGATTTTTATTTCTCTTACCTTGCACCATTTTAGCTGAAATAGTTTCTTGTAGCTTAGTAAGTTGTCTTTATAACTGTGAGTCAAGGTGACAGAGTTGTGCTGTGCTGAACCGGGCTTTGGGTCATGGATAGCTGAACTCCTGAGCCAAGGACCTCCTAAAGTCATGGTTCACCAACACTAGATACACTGTTTTCTGCCAGCTCACCAACGTGTTTTTCAGTTCTGTACATTGTGTGTACGTGCTTACACCCGATAGGCAGAAATGACAGCTGCACTTCCCACAAAAGACATATGTTACTACACTTGCGATGGGCTGTTGGCAGCTATATCTTGGTGGCCATTAATGGAGGCAGCATGGCAGGAGCAGTGGTGTCCTCCGAAGGGCCCTGACCAGCGCTTGAAGTTGGAGCAGCACTACGGTACGCTAACTTGTGGCAGGGATGGGCCTCAGGAGCAAAGAAGAGCAAACACGTGTTTCATGGCGCTCTGTTTCAACTCTGTTAAGCCTTAGTCACCAAGGTAGGCTCAAAGACCGTGGGATGGATTTTTACTTTTCCCATAAAACTTATAGCTAAAGTAGTTATACTGGTGGCAGAGTAGTAGTATCTGTTAAAACAAGCTTAGAGTCAAATCCAGTGAATCAGCTAACACTGACATTATATCCTTGTATCCTCATGGTGTGGCATATCACAGAATCATTAAGGCTGGAAAAGACCTCTAAGATCATCTAGTCCAACCGTCAACCCGACACCTCCAGGGATGGTGACTCCACCGCCTCCCTGGGCAGCCTGTTCCAATGCCCGACCACTCTTTCAGTAAAGAAATTTTTCCTAATATCCAATCTAAACCTCCCCTGACGCAACTTGAGGCCATTGCCTCTCGTCCTATTGCTTGTTACCTGGGAAAAAAGACCAACACCCACCTCGCTACAACCTCCTTTCAGGTAGTTGTAGAGGGCGATAAGGTCTCCCCTCAGCCTCCTCTTCTCCAGGCTAAACAACCTCAGATCTCTCAGCCGCTCCTCATAAGACTTGTGCTCTAGACCCTTCACCAGCTTCGTTGCCCTTCTTTGGACACACTCCAGCAACTCAATGTCCTTCTTGTAGCGAGAGGCCCAAAACTGAACACAGTACTTGAGGTGTGGCCCCACCAGTGCCGAGTACAGGGGCATGATCACTTCCCTGCTCCTGCTGGCCCCACTATTCCTGATACAAGCCAGGATGCTATTGGCCTTCTTGGTCACCTGGGCACGCTGCTGGCTCATATTTAGCCATCTGTCAACCAGCACCCCCAGGTCCTTTTCTGCCGGGCAGCTTTCCAGCCACTCTTCCCCAAGCCTGTAGCATTGCATGGAGTTGTGACCGAAGTGCATGACCTGGCACTTGGCCTTGTTGAACCTCGTACAATTGACCTTGGCCCATCAATCCAGCCTGTCCAGGTCCCTCTGCAGAGCCTTCCTACCGTCAAGCAGATCAACACTTCCACCCAGCTTAGTGTCATCTGCAAACTTGCTGAGGGTGCACTCGATCCCCTCATCCAGATCATTGATAAAGATATTAAACAAGGCTGGCCCCAAAACTGAGCCCTGGGGAACACTGCTTGTGACTGGTCACCAACTGGATTTAACTCCATTCACCACAACTCTCTGGGCTCGGCCATCCAGCCAGTTTTTTACCCATCGAAGAGTACACCCATCTAAGCCATGAGCTGCCAGCTTGTCCAGGAGAATGCTGTGGGAGACAGTGTCAAAGGCTTTACTAAAGTCCAGGTAGATAATCCACAGCCTTCCCCTCATCCACTAGGTGGGTCACCTGGTCATAGAAGGAGATCAGGTTGGTCAAGCAGGACCTGCCTTTCATGAACCCATGCTGGCTGGGCCTGATCACCTGATTGACCTGTACATGCCTGTTGAGCTCACTCAATATGAATCGCTCCATAATCTTCCCAGGTACCGAGGTCAGGCTGACAGGCCTGTAGTTCCCTGGATCCTCCTTCCAGCCCTTCTTGTAGATGGGCGTCACATTTCAGACCAGCACAGGACAAATGTAGCACTGGGTCTATATTTCTGATTAGCTGATGATGGTGGGAACACTGACCATGAGATGCTGAGAGAGATCAAAAAGGCAGAGGGGGCAGGAGATGCAGTAGTAATGAGGGGCACCAACTAGCCATCTGCACTGGCAACAGCTGTGGGGTTGAACATCAAGCTGCTGCCAGTGACTGTTTCATGGATCAGCTTTTCAGGGAGCCTTTAGGAAAGGAAGCAACCCTTGCCTTGGTCCTGAGTCGTGCACAGGATCCGCCTCAAAATGTTGCTTGTTGCTTTCTGATTTCTGTTACTGTTCTCTGGAACAGGAGACAGCACGTACTTACATTCAACATCCTTGCAAGAACAACAGAGCAAAAAAAAATATTACAATTGCATCCACCTTCAGAAAGGGAAACTACATAAAAACAAGGAAGTATGTTAAACAGAAGCTAAAAGACAGCTAAGAGTCTTGAGTATTTATGGTTGGTGTATTTGACATATACATAGCTTTAGGTCCTGGTACTGGAATCACAGAGCAAATCCATAACAAGAAGGACTTAAGAAAGGGTAAAATGAAGCTCATAAGGCTAAACAGCAGCATAAGGGAGTTATGAGAAGGAAGAAGGTATCTTTCAAAAAGCTGGAGTTGTGTCCAAATGATGAACAGAGAAAGGATCCAACTTTGCCAGATTAAATGCAGGAACACAGCAATGCCAAAAGTGCCCAGAACAACACACAACAAGGCCAAAAGTGATTTGGAGGAACAAGTAACAAAATATAGCAAAACTTTTAATAAATTTGCAAAAACATACTGGCCAACAAGCCTTTCAGAAAATCCATGAGCTTTCCAGGTTATTAGAGCTGAAAAGGAGACTCCCTTATGTAGAGCAGCTGGTGGATGGCTGGTTATATCACGTAGAAGTTATCATAGTAAGGAGCATGTTTTAGGATGAGATCTTATGAGATCCTGAACAAGCCTAACCTGCTTGCTGTCCCCAAAAGGGGCAGTCCCTTGCTTGGCTTGTCTCTCCCTTTTCCTCACCTCATTCTAGCTAAGCAGTCACTCTCCCTCTTCTGTGCTGGCTCTTACATTTTCTGTTGGATGTGGTTCACCAAGATGGTGAGCTGATAGAGCCGGTCATCCTGAAGGACCTTTTGCTGAGCCACCTGAGCTTGCTGAAGCAGCAGGAAGCTCCCCCAGCAGGGTGAATTCAGTAGGCTTACCATCACAGCCAATGCAAAGTAAGAGTAGGAGAGACTATGCACCTGAGAAGTGGTGTTGGGATGGGGTGAGGAAGCAACTGAGATGAAAGAGGACCAGGAATTGGGAGCATCTTCCTGCCCCCTTCAGGAGGCAAACTGTGAGACTGATGCAGCAGCCTGTGGAGCTGTAGAGTCCTCTTTCTAATTCTCTGCTAGTTTATTGTTCTGAATTGTCTCACCAAGGGCTCAGATGAGAGCCAGAGGTAATGCAGAGGAGATACAGGGAGTGCGTAGCTGGAAGAAGAGTCATCCGCTTCCGCACAGATCTGCCAGATCTGCTTAGGTCACCATTGCACGATGGATTGAGGTCAGTGCAAGCAGATGTTTCTGCCAAAAGGAGTTTTCTCCAGACGCCTGTTCCTGCCCTTTTACTGCTCCGTCCCATGTGTTGGCATGCATTGTGAAGGGGTCGGGGTTAAAGCTGTTATGGCAAAGAAGTCTTCACTGGTCTGTTCTGCTTTGGTTGACCATGTGAATGTTTACACTAGGAATAGCGCAGAGACTGGAGGAAGTCGCTGGGTTTGGAGAGTGCAGAATCACTCTTAAGGGGCAGTGCCAGTGTAAGGTGTTTACAAAACCTATGAAGTTAGAACATTTTTGTGTATAAAAAACTTACAAATATACTCGCTCTTTCCCCTAGCCCCCTCGTATGAGTAGTTTGGAATTGGACTCCAACTCAACATGGGTTTGGTCCAAGATTTAAAATGTTTATTGCTAAATTTTTTTTGTCTTTTCTAGGCATATGAAGAATTGTTTTGGAACTATCATATCAAATATCTGCGACAAGTCAGGAGGGACAACTATTCTGTACTAAGAGCAGTGCTTTTTCAGATATTCAGCCAAGGCATTCCTTTTCCATCATGGATGAAGGAGAAAGATATATTAAAGGTAAAATTCCTTTCCTAAATGAACATGATTCAGGTGACCTTGCACTGCAGAAAGCAGCTTTGTTCAATGTGAAAACTGACGTGTCTGATATGGAAGTAGAGGAGAATCGTTATCAGAATTTAAAGAGAAGTTTTTCAAACTCTTTGAACTACACTTAATTGAAAAAGCGTCCCTGATCTAAATGCACAGAAGTGAACGTGAGTCTAAATGGTAAAAAAAAAAAAAAAAGGGGATGGATAAATGTTACTGCCACCCTACTAGATGTCACTCCCTTAACACAAAAGGGTATTTGAATCCTCCTCATCGACATCCATGCAAAGTCCAGTGGCTCGCTTGGGAGCTGCTGAGCGTGTTGCTGGAGCAGCAGGAATCCTGCCCTGGGCTCCAGGGGCTCCGGGAGGAGACAGCAGCGGGGAGGTGGGGAGCTATAGCTCTGCCTGTGGGGACGTGTGTGCAAACTGGAAGGTGTCAGTAATCCTAAAAACCTCACTGAGTTCGGATGTGTCCAGCTTTTCCAGAGTGTGGGTTATATGTTTTGCTGAGAGCCTATTTTCTTCTTTTTTGGCTGACCTTATTTTAAAAGTTTCTTAAGGACTTGGCAGTCAAATGGAGCCTCCTTCTTAACATTTAGGTTGTTCTGAAGTCCATTTTTTTGTTGTTGTTTGAACTGTACAACGAGATGACATAACCACATAGTAAATTAAAATGTGTACAAGTTTATATAGCTTTATATTCTACTTCTTGTTATGGTTATGATCTCTATCTAATTAGCTTTTTCCCCCCCCCACCCTTGCCCCTCAGCTCCCTGAAAAGCTTTTGTATTCTCAAGGTTGCAACTGGATTCAGCAATACAGTTTTGGGCCAGAAAGATACATGGGTCCCAATGCCTTTGGTAAATTGCGCAAATGTATGGAGACATTAAAGACAAATGTGAGTACTTAGGAAATGGCTGGGGGAATAAAAACACTGAGAAATGAGTTGAGACAGAGTTAGGGAACTGCTTCGTGTTACTATTTCTGTGGCAGTCAGCCTCCCTCCCAGGTTCATAGCGCTGAGCTGCTGGGCAGGCCATCACCTCTCCTGCAGGGGAATCCAGCTTTTGGGGATCTACTAGGTTAAATACTAGGGGTTCCCCTGAAAGTTAGGGAGGCCATCCTCCCCACAGCTGTGAGTTGCTGTATGCTTAGTTGCCCTTGCCATCAAGTGGCTCCTGCAGCACCTCATCATTTTGATTAAAAATGATAACATGCTGTACAAGATCCTTCTGGATTCCCTCCCCAAATGGGAGGGAACAAATGAATAGTGCATTTTCTTCTGAAACTATTGTCTTTCCTCTGCTTCTCTCTCCATGAAACGTTGTATTTATCCAGTTTTGCTACAATTTCTCTCTGTAACCTGAAGCACTTGATTACAAAGACTTGTCAGCCTCACTGCCCCCTGTGCTCAGCAGAGCCAGATTGCCTGCGTTCCCAACCAGAAGTATATATTTAAAACTTTGGGAGTTTTAGTAGCCCCAAAGCCTTTTGAAACAAAGATAAAAATTTGGCCTGACAAGACCTTGCACCTTCCTTGAGCTCCTCTGGGGTTTCTGCCTGTCTACAGTTGCATGTTCCTATTTGCTTTGCGACAAGCTATTCCTAGCACACCACCACCCCTCTCCTCCCCATCTTCCTCCTGCTGGGCAGTTGCTTTGTGTGCTCTCCTGGGTCACAACCATCAAATGGATACTGGTATTTGCTGGACTCCAGGGTTTTGGCCAACATTAGGTTGAAATGCTTCTCTGAAGGCATCCGTTATCCAGTATATCAGACCTTAAACTGCCATTTTTAATTCTACAGTCACTTTACGGTTCTGGATTGTCTTACCACAGCCTCAACAGCTTATTTTACTGGTACACATTTAAGCTAGTTCCTTTTATGTGGCCCTGTATGTATGAGCCACAACTCTGTAGTTTTAAACCCTATCTTCAGTGATAGTAATTGTTACTTAAACAACAAACCACAAATAGACTGATTTAGCTCTAGAAACAAAGCATTAGTAATAAAAAGAGGGAATTAAAATCAAGATCTGGTCCTTGTCCCTTGCCTGCAACCTTGCTATGCCACAGTGACAAGTGCCTGTCTTCTTGAGACGTGCCCGGTGGTTCTTGTGTGCAGTTATCATTTTGTTCTGGTCGCTCTTTGCGTTTGCCAGTGTTGGGTTGTTAGGCTTTTATTTTTATCTTCTTGTTGTAGTTCTTTGTAAGTTGATGTTAGTTCCTTAGCATGAAGCATTTAAACTGGATGTTTGTCCAGAAAAAAGTTTCAAGGCAGCATGGTGAACAAATCCATACAATTAATAAATTGTTGCAGAGCAGCTGTATTATGCATTATGCTGATATTGGGCATGAGGTCTAGCTCCCAATTTTATTTTATTTTTATAAAGATGCTGTTTGGCCAGTGAGGGGGATTTTTGCCTGTTTTCACTAACAGGCTTTTATGGTACATTTAGTAGTGTGAAAAGTGATAAAGAGCCAGCACTGGGAGTTCAGGTTCTGCTGTATTTAACTGTCTACTTAGTTCTTTATCCAGCTGATTGATACTCTAGGAAACCTTGTGTGTTTCCACAGAGTTTGAATAGACAGATTTAGTAAATATTACTTAGTGTCTGAGGCTTATAGATGCACGTCTGCTCCGGCTATGGTTTTAAGACACAGGGATGGTGGGGAGTGGTCACTGCCAAAGGTATTTTAAGCCTTTCAAGGAGTATTCGTGATATACCTGCACACTTTTTTTTTTAAGAGGCTTGCTACGCACCCCAAACTCATGAGTTTGGGCCTCACTCCAGACTTGCCTCCATTGACCAAGCCACAGAACGAGGGCCTGATTGTTGGGTAAGCTGGAGACATTTACGCCTCTGCTGCCTTTCCCAGCTCTGTCATCATCTTGTGGGCTGCTGCCTGCAGACACTGTTGTGCGTGGGCCACCTGGCTTTACACTCAGGACAGGCTTTTCACTTAGGTAGTAGAGGTCCTCTAGCAAAGGGGCAGTAGTGGTTCATCCGCTTGGTCACATTTTTAACCTGTAAGGAAAGGGTTCAGGAATGCATGAGGAGATGGAGGATCTGTTTCTCGATTTAGTATTCATGGCTAAATTAGATTTTTTTGTTGTTGCAATTCACAGTTTATGGCCACTTCAACATATAAATGATACAAGCACAGAATTAACTGAAATTCATTTGAATCCCAGGCGTTGAGCATCATCTCTTATTGTGATCCCAAAAAACCTCTCAGTTCCAGATGACTCTCTTTAGCCACTGTGTTCAGGACTGGGTGCTTTAAGCTTTCTGATTTGATACCCAGTCCAACATTGTCTCCTGGATGGCCCATTTTCTGGGTGTGAGCACTGGCTTTTGACCACTCTAGAGCAACAGAGAGCTCAGGAGCTCTCGTTATCAACTCCGAGCAGAATGAGAAATTCCTACCCTGCTGATGTCCCATGCATGTCTTTGTCTTGTCCCTTCTTGTGCAGCCAACTTATCCTGACCTCATGAAGCAGAACACACTAAAGACATACAAATGTGTACAATTCATAATACCATGCTGGCTTGTCCAGTTTGTATAGGTTCCTTTTAATTGACATGCTTCTGAATTGGGCTCAGCATCGAAAGAATTCAAGCTAGGATAACTTTAATGTAAAGGATACTATAGGGGAAAATCACTGAATTTTGGAAGTTGTAAGTTAATAACAGGTCAGGAGTCATCGCTTAATCTAACCCTTGCTTTTCCTGTAACTTTTGGAGGTCCTTTCGGAGGTGGTTACACTCCTGTCAGACTCTTTACTGACAATGGTACCTGGATTTTCTGTGGTGATGGAGAGTGGCTTTTTTACAGGGGAATTACATTTGCTTTCTCATAGACTGTCATTAGCATCCAGATGTTTGGAGCTGTCTGTAGCAAATAGGTTCAGCTGGATAAATGGAAACTGAAATGTGTAAGGCTTCAAATTTCACTGTGGATCCCAAAGAGCCACCTGCTTATTTGCACCACCATTTGGCCACAGTAATGGTATAGTACAGACTGGCAATTGTTCCTGTTTTGGAATCTTTCATATTAAATAGAATTCTTACTGATTTGATTAATATTCTGTGTGCTTTCCAGTGGACTGAAATAAGTGCTACTAAAGATCATGAAGAAAGAGGAAACATGTGTAATACACTCTTTTCTGATGAGAGCAAGGAGCACAAACTATATGAGGCCATAAAATTCATCATGCTCTACGAAGTTGTCGAAGCCTATGAGCAGATAAAGAACAGGGAAGAACCCATACACAACCTTTTTAGCCTTCTCCTTGCTCGTGATTCTTCATCTGACCCTCTGAGTTTTATGATGAATCACCTGAACTCCATAGGTGACTCTATTTGCCTAGACCAGGTAATGATATAAATGAAAAATACATCACAAAACTTATTCCATCTCTGACGTGATTAGGTGAATATATCATACATCATCCGTGATAGCTGGCTCATTTTTTTTTCTTTGGGATGTGGGGAAGTGGACTGAGGATAGTCATTTATCTTCCTGGAAAAAACCTGTAGTAGAGTAAAATGGGGTGGACAGTTTTCTTGCTGGGCCAGAAATAAATGCTGCAAGCTATCAATGAGACATAGTTTAGAACAATGATACCTTTGATATGTAAAATAACTTTTGATTATGCAGATTTGACCTGCTGTTTTGCTTTTCCTATCTGTTCCACCGTGCCAAACCCTCAGCCATCACTTATTTTTTCCCCTCTCTTTGGTTCCCATTAGATCTAATGTCTGTTAAGAGTAGGTCATGAGAACTCTATTAATTGTTCACCTTTATACATTAAGATTTTTTTTTCAATTTTATATTTAGTGAGGAGTTAAGTACTGACATCTAAGCTCCACACTGCCAATATGCAAATAGTTTCACTTTGCAATGGGTAAAATTATTTTTTTATAAGCAATTTCAGTTATCAAGTCAACTGTTACATGTTGCAGTCACCTTCAGGAGCAGTTTGATTATAACTGGACAAGTTCTGCTCTGTCTGCCTATGCCCAAGGATATGAGCTTTTTCCAAAAGCATTTTTCCAGTTTAAACAATCCTTTGCAAGAAGCGTCAATGAAGATGCCAGTTCTCAAGTTTCATGTACATGAAGTACAAGGACATTTTTTCCTTTTACTATTATATTTCCCTCATGTAGCAAGTGATCACAAGGTGGCAGGCTTCCCATTTTTCAAGGTATATCAATCTTTTAATAATAGCTAGTCCCTTCGTGCTCCCCACTAAGTTGTGTGAGCCGGCTCTGGGAGCAGGTTATGTGTTGTGTCAGGTGGAAGAGGGATGTTTCCAAAGTGTCAAGCATTAACCAGAATATCCTCTACATGCAAAAGAGCAGTGGAAGGACTGCTGGAACACTGAGAATACCCTCCAACTTCTAATTTTCTTACTTCACTTACAAAAGGGCCCCCTTTATTCCTTGTCTACTGTCTTGAAGCTAGGTGACTTGCCTTAAATAGGATTATCTTCAGTTTAGTTTTTTAAGTCCAGAAATAAATGTCTTACAGACTTCTTTCATCTTTAGGTTGAACTGTTTCTTCTTGGATACTTACTTGAAGTAAAGATAAGAGTTTACAGACTGCATAGGTTTAATACTGAAGAATTTCAAGTGAACTATCCAGATGAATACCGAAGGGAATGGAATGAGATTTCTCTCCTGACTGAGGACGACCGCTACTATGACATCCCCCTTTTCAGAACGTGAAGGACCAATGACTTTTTTTTTTCCTTTGTATAATATAGTGAGTGACCAGTCCCAGTGAATTAGGTTTCTAATTGGCAGCAGTAAGATTTTGAGAATGCTTGTTAATGATTACAAAATGATTTATGGGTTTATTGTGTAAACATTTTGCTTTCCCATTACAGCTCAATTCACCACCAGTCAGCCATCAAAACCATAAAATATTTTGCTATACTGTCTGGGGGAAAAATGTCATGTTTGAGGGTTGTCAGACAAAAAAAGCTTAGACTGCATGGCAAAGAAGGCAAAGGTAATGCTGGGTTTTCCACTGTTAGCCTAAGGGTTTACTCTGACATCTCTGGATGGGTTAAACTCAAGTTCCTAAAGCAATTACTGCTTTTCCCTCGTCTGTCTCTAGCTAGGGAGGATGAATCACAGAGGAAGCAACTCCAGGGTCCCACATACTCTGGACTATTAAACTTGCATTGGCTTGGGGCTACCTAGGATGGGAGCCTCTGCGTAGCTGCTTCAGATCGCGTGTGGCTTCCCCCATTGCTGAAACACCTCCCTCCAGGGATGGGCAGAGCAAGCAGCTGCAGGCTATGCTTACTTCAGAGACCTGAAATTAGGCTGTCTGCACCCAGTGCTGATATCTGAAGCTTAAGAAATGTTACACGGGGGGCAAAAAAACACACCCCCCCCCAAAAAAAAAAAAGAATACAGTGACAGTGAATGGAAGACCTACTGTATAACTGAGGGAAGTACACAAGCTTTCCCAAACCTAAAAAGGACAATATTAATTAACATGCAATAGAGTTAGACCCAGTAGCTGCCTATGGGTTTTGTCAACTTGTAAATCCTTTAAGGGCTGATTTCAACATTGCCTGCCAAGAGATATCGAGATTTCCTCTGCAATTCATCTGAGAAAGCTGTGCACAAAATACATTCACAAATACTGCCTTTTCAGAAAATATTGGTTTTCTATGCATTATGTACATTTAGCAGTGTGTATACATGTTTTATTCTCTGTGTATATATGAATTTTGTTGCATAAGATTGCTGTCTTTAGTTTAGACCTCAATGTTTGAAGCAGTCTGTCCAGGACAACTAAATGAGATTTACTTTATTCTGTGGAACATTTTGCCCAGTTCTCTTTTCTAAAAGAATCAATTGTGTTTTGATTATTTCTAAAATGAGGGACCTTAATTTGAATAAATATTAAAATGATACAGCAGATCTTGCAAGATATTTGTGGAAATCTTACAATCTTTTTGTATTGAAAAAAGTGGCGTTTTATTAAGAAGCAAAGCCTTGCCTTTCCTTATGCTAGAGTTATGGGGACAGGCAGGTTTGGTTTTGAACTCGTAGAGGAGAAAATACAAGCCAGTAACAAAAATGTGAACAGGGCCTGCAGAAGCTAAAGCAGTTGCATGAGGTAACTAAATGGTAATGCTTGCAGTGCATGGAGACCGCTTGGTGTAAAGGAAAGTAATTTTATCCCTTACGGTCCTTTTATTTGTATGTATATGTATATTTATTTATAAACACAAACACCTGAATTCTGTATTAAAAGAGTTTTGTTTCCTGAAAATTTTTCTGAGTTCAGTTTTGTTCAATAATTTGTATCTTTTAATTAAGAAGGCTTGATATAATAATTTCATCTCATCAATACCTGCATATCAACTATTTTATTTATTAAAAGAAACTCTTTTCACTGAATGAAATAATTTGCCTGCTTCAGATTTGGTTCTGCTCCACATGGGGAAATGTTACAATGCCTGAGACTAGGGTATTGTTATCTATTTTGCATCAACAGTAACATTCACAACTATCAATAAAACTTGCCTGTATTTTACTGTTTTGGTACAAGCAGACATACCAAAAAAAGTATGTATTTTTATAGGGGGCTTTTTAATGGTTTGCATATTATTTATGAACAGGAATACAAAAGCATTACAGCCGAAACTGTTAAATTGTCAAAATGTACATTTTTTTGTAATCTTGAGCATATTAATAGAAGGGCGTTAATAAAGATCTAACACAGATGGTGGAATTTATCTCGCCAATTTGGATGTTTTCATCTGAACTAGGTCCCCTTGGGCTCTCTGCCTTGCCCGTGGAGGGCCATGGCAGGCAGGCAGTCAGAGGAGTGGGTCTCCAGAAGGGTCTGGTTCACCTCACTGACTGTAGTGGGAGCTGGCAGTGATCAGCACAAATCTCTCTGCTCTAGATGTCTGAAGTTAGGTGAGATTAATTTTGTCCCAAGAATCCAGAAAGGACATGGTGGAACAGATCTGCTGGCTTATCAGATGTCAGAGGTGCTAGCCGAACCACAACAGGAACAAAAATGGGATGTGAAGAAAGAGGAAATTCAGGTGAGGGTAATTGCAAGTCTTGGAGATAAATGCAGAGGGAGCTCTACGCAGGATCTTAAGAAACACTGAGACAGGTTTGGGGCTGCACTGAGTTTTCATCAGGTTCTCTGATAATATATTTTACATATGTATAAAGCAAAAAAAAATTTTTTTACATATAAAGAAATATATGTATATACATATATATATGTGTGTAAATCACCCTGAATGAAGTGCAGCTGGAACTAACTGGTACTATGGAAGTGACAGGTTCTGCAGCATCTTCTCCAATCAGTGGCAGAGACAAGCTTGCTGTACAAATCCAGAAGCACACAGTCATTACCAATTTTTTTTAAATGCAGTGTTATAGGCAGCATAAAGTTTCAAGTCAGGATGTGTTTATTATTTATTGCTGCTAGTTTAGCAAGAAAAAAAAAATACTGAAACCTCAGTAGTGGGTTTGGATTTCTCCCCAAACTTGAAAATGTGTGTTAAGAATGTAACAGAGCAGCTGAAGAAATGTATATCTTTTCTTATAATGGAGAAAAAAGACCTTGTTTTTGAATGTCATCTTTTTTTAAAAATTGCATATCCAAAAATGTATGAACCATGATCCATATTTCATTTTAACTCCGAAGCAAAATACTGGCAGTCTCGATTCTTCTACTGTAATACTGAAACTGCGTCTTGACTAGATCGTGGCTACTAAGTTGAAGCGAATTAAAACCCGCCCAGTGTAGTTGGTTGTTACCGGTAAGTCTACCTGCTTAGTCTCAGGGTATTGAGTTTAATGTCTAGGAAATAGTTTTCAAATGCAGTCTGTAATTTGCCTAAAGCACAGATTTAAGGAATATGCATGATTTTAAATTAGTTTAGTTGTCCCGAAAAATAAAGATACATTCATTCTCTTCAAAGCACAGAAAATACCTTCATAGTTTTTTTTGCCAGTGGCTGGATTTCCCTCTATACTTCAGTAGTATTACAGCAGTCCCACCTGTGACCCTGTTATGTTAGTGACATTGCAGCACTAATGTTTTTTGGCGCCTGCATTTTTCTGAAAAGCTCCTGATGCTGAAGCAAAGGTAAAGTTGGGATTTTGGTGCCACAGAAGCCCTGGTCCTTCCCTTTTGGCTTGTGAGGGTTTCAGGGTGCTTGAAGGCCTCCCTGGGAGGAAAGAAACTCCTTTCATTTTGGATCTGGTTTCATGAGAGGGCAGGATACGGGGCTTTGAGGATCCCTTGAAATCATTTGGGAGAGGAGCCTGGCATGGCAGCTGGGGCTGGGGGGGTGCTGCTGCCTCACTAGGTGGCATTCATTCCTGTTCACAGCATCCTTCATGGTGTTAGTCCAAACCCGATCTTGCCCACGGGTGGAGCAGGCAGCCTTGCAGAGGCTTTTTCAGAGATTTGTCTGCAACTTTCCAAAGAAACCCACACCCCCCCGAGACAGGAGGTGATGTACCTAGCGGGGACACAAGATAAATGCAGAAAACTATCTCCCTAGGGCTTGGCTGATTTGCATCTTTTTTCATGAACCTTTGTGTCAGGTTTGTATCAGCCAGGGCTAGTGGGTGAGGAGGATGGCTGGGGCATGGCTAGGACTGGTGGTGGCAAGGGGTTGTGCACGCTGGTCAGTGAGGATGGGAGGGAAAAATAGAAAACATGAAAGAAGTAGGGTGGGTGCTGGATGCTTTCATCTTCCAGCATATTCTAATTCTGCGTAATTCAAAGGTTAATGCCTCAGAAGGGCATTTAACCAAAACATCTTCCTCTTTAGTGAAGCATTTGGTCATTGATCAACTCTCTATTGAAATGTGGAGGCAACTAATTTGAATGCGCTTGTGCAAGCGTGTGTGTGGCAACTGCTGAAGTCGGTCGCACATATAGCAGCTAATAACTCCCTGTGTCCTTTAAGCCAAGTTCTCATGTTCAGCTGAATGTTTTCCCCATGGTAGTAATTTTCAGGATTGTGATACACTGCATCTTATAAATGTTGGAAATGATCAGCCTTTGAGTTTCAGATGACAAATACAGCATTTAGCTATGAAGGATTTTATGTTCTTTTTACCTATCCAGTAGATGGCTTCCAAGCGTCAGAAAATGTATTTGAATAAGCTCAGTTCTCCTGGCAATTCTTTGATTGTCACACTTGCCCAGATGATAGTGGTGGGTTGGCCTTGGCCAACAGCCAAGCACCCAGACAGCTGCTCGCTCACCCCCCACCCCCCAGTGGGACGGGGGAGAAAAAGGGAAGAACAGGAGCAAGAAAGCTTGTAGGCCAAGATAAAGACAGCGAAATAACTTATGATGTACTGTCATGGGCAAAACAGCCTCAACTTGGGGAATTTAACTTAATCTGTTGCCAGTTAGCATAAATATTTAATTACTGATTTGGGTATTGGGAAACAAAAAAAGACAAACATTAAAACACTTAGAGAAAAAATGCCCCTCCTCCCTTCCCAGGTTCAGCTTCACTCCAGACTCCTCTCCTCCCCCTTGTTATCACCACAGGTCACACTCAGTCCCTTCAGTGAGGCAACGAGCAGTGCGGAGGGGTTGCAGTTGGGATGTAGTGATTTCTCTCTGCCCCTCCTCATTTCTCACTCCTTTCATATGCTTCAGAGTGAGTCCTTCACAGGTTGCAGTCTTCCCCTTCAAGGGTGTACCTGCTCCAATGTCATCTTGGGATTAAGTAACTTCTAAAACTCCTGGTAAGTTACATTTTAGTTACCACTTTTACAAAAGTCTATTGAACTTTATAAAGTTTCTCAAGGGGGGGGAAGTAAGTCTATGTTTTTGTTGTCTTCCCTCTTTGCTTCTTTAATGTCCTATCACATGCACCTATAGAGTAGACTAGACTATTTCAGTTGGAAGGGACCTAACAATGATCACCCAGTCCAACTGCCTGACCACTTCAGGGCTGACCAAGTTAAAGCATGTTGTTAAGGGCATTGTCCAAACATCTCTTAAACACGGACAGGCTTGGGGCATCGACCACCTCTCTAGGAAGCTTGTTCCAGTGTTTGACCACCCTCTTGGTAAAGAAATGCTTCCTAATGTCCAGTCTAAACCTCCCCTGGTGCAGCTTTGGACCATTCCCAGATGTCCTGTCACTGGATACCAGGGAGAAGAGATCATCACCTCCCTCTCCACTTCCCCTCCTCAGGAAGCTGTAGAGAGCAATCAGATCACCCCTCAGCCTCCTTTTCTCCATACTAGACAAGCTCTATATTTTTACAGGACATGGATTAGAATAGAGCAAAAGGATCTGGAGGAAGAGGCTCAGAAGGCAAGGGTTTCAAATCAGTCCTGCATGTGAAAAACGGTATTAGCAAGGTTTGTCTTGCTTTCCTTAATAACATCTTTAGGACTACGGTAGCCCAGAGGAGGAATAGTGATTTCTTGAGTTCTTGCAGACTGTAACAGGAGATAATGGGTGGTAGAAAAGAGACGGAGTGATTCTGGACCTAACACAGGAGATAGATACATGGAAGCTCAAGTGATGACTTAATGGTGAAGAAAAGCCAAGCAGTGTGAGGAAGAAGGTATGGAAGAGACATGGCTAGGAGAAGTGAGCAAGTTCATGCAGGAAAATTTAGCAAGTCTGTGGGTACTTTCTAACTGTGTGTGAACTGCCAGTTGATGACTGGAGATGGGAAAATTTTCCAGCGTAATATCCAGTGTAAGTGTACTTGCACAGTAAGAAAGTGTACTTGCACCTCTTCTTGTCCTGCTGCCTAAAACATGACATATGCCTACCATAATTTAAGCTTCTCTCAGCCATTCTTTTGAAGTAGAGGCCTTCACTGCTGTGAGCATTCTCCAGAAGTGTAGAGGTGTTTCCTGCCTTTCCTGGTGATGACGTCACTTAGAGCTTCCTCTTGTTTGTGGGTTGTTTCCCCACATTTGGCTGGCATTTACAGTGCTTCTGTTGCTACAGCAGCAAGGATGATACAGCCAAGAAACACTTCAGCCACTCTGTTAAAGTTTTGAATGAGACATGAGGGAAACCACATGCTCTTGTTTAATGGGCTGTAAAAAGCCCATCTAATCAGGGAGTATGGCTGATCAAACTGGACCACATATCTGTCTTCAGGGTCACCAAAGGTGTATTCAGGAAAATGTTGCTGAACTCCCTCATTAGTCTTCTCAGGTTAGCTTTGAGCATGGAAGCTTATGAGTACTCAGTGATGGACAACTAGACCACAATATATTATTTAAGTAAGGAGAAAAGTGGGAGTCAAACTTTAGACCCTGAGCATATCCAACAAGGTGAATTTCTTCACATCTTAGAGGTGTCATAGCATTTGGTGTGAGCGTAACTCCAGAAAGATGCAGATACAGAATCTGGAATTGAGACATTCCTTAGAGCTTGCACCAAAGTCACCTGGACACAAGCAAAACTGTGCAGTGATCACCATGAGATGCTCTACCTGGTTGAGTAGCACAAGGTGTCCATGGGTGTTGGACAAAAGATTTGAGCAGTTCACGTTGGCTGGTTTTTTTAAAAGAACCCATGCAAACTGGACAAGGTTTTGGTTCTGTTCTGGGCAGCTCCAGAAGTGTTTCTACACAGAAGTGCTCTTTGAATTACTCAAAGGCAGGGGAAAAAAAAGTGTGACAGTTCAAACAGTAGAAATGTTATTACAGAGGTATTTGAAAAAGGGATCAAAGACATTTTTTCAGGCTGTAAGAGTGGCTTAATTAAAGGACTTCGCAGCAGCGTTAGTCAGGAAAGCTGGCTGTAATGTTTGGTCCACCAAGTGTAATTCATTTAGGGTGTCCTGGTTTCAGCTGGGTTAGAGTTACTTTTC
>VYZW01040743.1:8122-41193 GCA_013401315.1 Balaeniceps rex | reverse complement strand
GGTGCTCAGTTGCCGACTGGAGCTAAACCACGACAAACCGAAAGTGTATTTCATCCTTCCAGCTTAGATTTGAACTTAACCTTCATTTTGGTGTGTGTATTGTTATACACCTTGGAGGATTAATTGAATGTGGCTATACTTCTGTGGTAAAGAGGAGTTATACTTCAGGTTTATACAAGAGGCAAGCTGTCCTGCTTGGAGCTGTCATGATGGAGGAAGGCTGCTACCAAGATTTTAAGCCACCTTGGCACACTTGTGAGTCTGGGCTGCTCCATGGAGGTCCCTGGCATAACGCTGACACAGAGTCCCGGCAGAGCTCTGGGACCCGTTAGGCTATGGGTGAAGTCCTCCAGCTGACACCCACCTAAAATTTCTGTGGATACAAGAGGACTCTGTAACACAGGGACTCCCTCTTGGAGACAGGACAAGGAAGTATTTGCTTTCATATACATGCCTAGACAAAATAGTTTATTCTCAGTCTGTTAAAATAAGAATGCTTCTTATTGGTCTGTATCAAGGCTGGTGTTATACCATGAGCTTCAGAGAACATCTTTATAATGGGTGGCTTTTGTAATGTTAAACTGAGGCTGGCTGTAGCTTTGTATAAAGGAGGAGTTCAGCTTGGGCAGGAAATAGCAGTCAAGCAGAACAGGGAAAAGTGGCTTTTAATCACCAGGGCACAGGAATAGCCTTGTTGGATTGAGTGCAAACCTGAGTGACAAATAATGATGGGCAGAGAGAAGCATCATTCTATATCAAAAGTGGTCATTTAGAGAGACCCTTCCAAGGAATTTACATTCATGGCCAAACGCTCCAGCTCCAGAAGGCAATGGAGGAGTGAGATATGAGTCATCAAGGCTACATTGGCTTTGGATAAAAAGTAAGAATCTAGGTTTGACATAAGGGAAGCAGAAGAACAGAGGAAAGATTTTCAAGGTGTCTCTCTAGAATATGGTGGCTGCATATAGGGAGCTGGATCACCAGCCCTCTGGCTAGCCTGAGACCTAGAAGTGAGGGCTTACCTATAGGACAGTTACTACTCAAAATTAGGGCATTTTTCCTCAAAGTGGATAAAGGTTGCAAGAAGAAAGCAAGTGTTCAGAGCAAAGAACAGATTTTATGGTGTACCCTCATGGCTGGTCTCTCTTTGGTGTCCTAGATGAGAAGCAGTAAGCAACTAGACAGGTATTAATTTATTAAGTATATTGCTGTTCCATATTCATTTTAGTTATAACCTTATGTTTCTGACTTATTACCCAAAAGTATAACTGTATGTCTTGCCCAAATGCATTTTTTAAACCCCTTGTGCTTGCCTAGTGCTAAAGAAGAGGCTGAATGATCTAGCAAATAGTTGGCAAATAGTGGGTGCTGTATTTTCATGGTGCTAGTGGGACATGCAGCACCTCTGTGGGACTTGTACCTTGTAATGAGTGAGTTTATAGTGCCAAGCTGTGAAGATCAGTGTGAAAATGGTATTGTCAAGCAATGGGAGTTTGGGGGGAATTTTTTCTGACAGCAATAATATGGTGCTCTTTCTGACTGTGATGTGACCCTTATGATGGTGCTTGAGCAGCAGTCTGACAGACCATGGTCTGCAGTGTTCTTGGGCAAGAGTAGGAGTGATGGCTTTGTCACAAAATCATTGTTTCCTTTGATAGATGAAATTGTGAAAGAAGCTAGGTGATGAGATTGAAGTCAATCAAGAAGACTCTGTAGTTTAACAGAGCTCAGATCATAGGTTAAACCTAGAAAATGTGCTCTGAACTTCAGTTCTGAGAGACATCCCAATCTTGAGGATGGGAGACTTGTGGCTGGAATATGGAGATATGTTTGATAAGTAGAAAAACTCAAATTCTGCTACTATCTTGTAAGCAAGATTAACTTTTTGATGAGCTGACACATTGTCAACTGTAGAGGCTATAATCCAGAACAAAGCAAAATTAATAAAAGGATATTGATCAAGCTGTGGACAGAGCAGTCACTCTGCTGGAGGACTTGACTGTCTTCTTGCATGAAAGAAATATGCTTTTAAAATGCATGCTGCTGATGGGCAGAATCTAGCTGGGAGTTTTGTTTTACCAATGACCACCAAGTAAACAGAAAGACTCATTTAATAGACTGTGTCGGACTCAGTTTTGTGATAAATAATGCTGTGTCTTCATTCGAGTACCAGTGAGGTGGGTATTTTCCTTCAATTGCTGTCTAATGTTGCACTAATATAAAAGGAAAGAATGCTGCAAAATTTAGCAAAGATACTAAAATCTGGATCTTTTATGCAGCCATCTTCTCAATCATGTTTCACATAAAATGCTCAAGTAGAATTTCAGTAAGAAATGATTTTGTGACTAGGAGCATCTTTTATCCAACTTCACATAGTTGGACTCAAGACTCCTAGCAGTCCCGAGTAGTAAAAGCCTCTGGAAAAATGGGCCAACTTGTCCTAAAGATGGACTGAATGCCAAGGAACAGGAACATCAGATTATTGTAGCCTGGTTTCCTAATGCATTTTCTTATGCTGTTAGCTGACATCTAAGAAGACACCAGTGCCAGCTAAAGCTTTTCGTGTGACTGTGGCATTTCAAAGAGCATTCTCTAGTGTCTAATAAAAGGTATGTCCTCATGATGTATTCTCTCCCTCAGCAGGGACACTGATAAGGTATCTCTTCTCTACCAGATGTTATATTCATGAAGCTTGTAGGAACTTAGCAAGTTTCTCACCCCTACTGCACTGCCTTGAACCAGCCGGTAGGTCCAAAAAGTTACTGTGGGTTGGGAAAACACACACAAACTGCTACACACCTTTTCCAGTGTGATCACATATGTCTTTCTAGCGTGTGGAATCAGCCTAAAAATGATGTTTAAGAGTCAAGAAGTAATTATATTAATATTTGCTGGGAAATACAATAGAAATGACAGATATAGCAGCTGGCTAGAAAATGCTGGTTTAGCAACGTTGTCCATGTTAACTTATTAAAATATTGCGCACTGTTTTCCACCATTTTATTCTTCTCTTTGAATTATGCATCTAAATTACCCATTGATTATGGCAGCTATTTGTTAGCTTTTGGATATAGGAAATTTTTTCCCTTTCCAAATAGCAGGGCCAGCAGGCTATCCATGCTGGCGGTACTGTAACAGTCAGGCTCTTTCTAAAGAACGGTGCAGTCTACAAGACGTTCAGCCATGCTCTTCTGTGAGATGAGCTATGCAACTCCCGTGCACCCTCTATTACTCTTTCCTATTCTGAATGAATTTTCCTTGCTTAGAGTCCAGAATTCTCTTGAGGAGTTACTGGATTGGACTGGCTATTCTAGTATTTCCTATTGGCCTTTAGAAGAAAATGTGAATGGCCAACTGTGAAAATTTGGTTAAAAAATTAACATCAACAAGTAATACAAAATTGAGTATTTTTGCATTTTTAAAACATTGCAAAATTCTGCTAGTTTGTTAATAATTCAGGGAAATGTGAATAGGTGAGAAAGAGTACTCCACTACTCAGAACTGCACCCTTCATGGGGGTCAGGAACAGATCCAGCTTTTCTCCCCTCCAAATGTTTTTGGAAATGCCTTACATTCTTGCAGGTTTTGGCAAGCTTTCTTAATTCTGTGTGGCCCATTTTCCAGGCAAACTTTTGCAACACTTGCTGCCAAGTCACAGATGAATGCAGAAGTAGTTGGCAGAACCAGACGTCCAGAGGTAAAGGACCTATGTGTATTTTGGCATATTCCTTGACAGCTTCTGGAAGGTCTTCTGCAGATAATGTTTGGTATTTCCATTATTGCCCATGTGTAAAGCACAAAATTACCCTAGTGACAGGAAAAAAGGGGTAGAGATTCAGTGTGAAGAGAATTCTCTCTAATGTAGGTAAGACACTAAGGAAGTGAATTAGACTTTGCTCTAAACGCAGTTTAACCTGTGCTAATAGTAAAAAATGTCTTAATTTATCCTCAAAGCCAAGGAAATCTGGCCCTGAGAAAGTGCCTTCAAATTAAATCACACTGCATTATTTAATGGCTATAAAATTATCAGTCCCTTTGGTGTTTCCCTGTAATTGCTGCACAGTTTTCTGGGAGAGGAGAAATTGTAATTTTGTTGTTTAGTACATTAATCAGAAGCGAAGTTTGATGTGTTCTAAAATGATATTCAGGTTACCAATGACAATTCCAGTCTGCCAGTAGTGAAAAATTCATCTTAAACACTGTCATTACTGAGAACCTTTTGAGTGTCCAAGGTACCCATCCTCTGAAAACTGCTGTAATTGTGCTTTCATCCTTCGGTAAAGGATCCGGACTGTGGGAAGCACTTTGCAAGATGACCTTGGGTTCTCGATATGCATGACAACAGCTGATGATGAGGTTTTTGCTGCTTAGCGCCCCCCACCAAGTAACCTGCTTTCAAACACTGCTAGATTCACCTTTTTACTCTCTGTCTTCTAAGCAAGTACTGTGATTTTTATGTATTTCTGATCTCCTGCCTTCCATTTCTTTGCAAAATGCTCCATTTCCACCAATTTATTTATTTTTTTTTTCACTAGTACTTGAATTTTTGTCATGTTTGTCCAGTAATGTGCTGATAACATTGGCATCTTGGGAGTGATGGAGAACGAGAAGGGAATCATAGAATCATAGAATGCTTTGGGTTGGAAGGGACCTTTAGAGGTCATCTAGTCCAACCCCCCTGCAGTGAGCAGGGACATCATCAACTAGATCAGGTTGCTCAGAGCCCCGTCCAACCTGACCTTGAATGTTTCCAGGGATGGGGCCTCCACTACCTCTCTGGGCAACCTGTTCCAGTGCTTCACCACCCTCAGCGTAAAAAATTTCTTCCTTATATCTAGCCTAAATCTCCCCTTCTTTAGTTTAAAACCATTAGTCCTTGTCCTGTCACCACAGGCCTTGCTCAAAAGACTGTCCCCATCTTTCCTATAGGCCCCCTTTAAGTACTGAAAGGCCGCAATAAGGTCTCCCCGCAGCCTTCTCTTCTCCAGGCTGAACAGCCCCAACTCTGTCAGCCTGTCCTCGTAGGAGAGGTGCTCCAGCCCTCGGATCATTCTTGTGGCCCTCTTCTGGACCCGCTCCAAGAGGTCCACGTCCTTCTTGTGCTGAGGGCTCCAGAGCTGGACGCAGTACTCCAGGTGGGGTCTCACCAGAGCCGAGTAGAGGGGCAGAATCACCTCCCTCCACATGCTGGCCACGCTTCTTTTGATGCAGCCCAGGATACGGTTGGCCTTCTGGGCTGCAAGCGCACACTGTTGGCTTATGTCCAGCTTTTCATCCATCAGTACCCCCAAGTCCTTCTCCGCAGGGCTGCTCTCAATCCCCACATCTCCCAGCCTGTATTGATATCAGGGGTTGCCCCGACCCATGTGCAGGACCTTGCACTTGGCCTTGTTGAACCTCACGAGGTTCGCACAGGCCCACCTCTCCAGCCTGTCCAGGTCCCTTTGGATGACATCCCGTCCCTCAGGCATGTCAACTGCCCCACTCAGCTTGGTGTCATCTGCAAACTTTAGGAATCCTTTAGGGTTCCTCAGACATACATCCGGGTAACCGAACTGATTCACATTGCAAAAGGAGTTAATTAGAGGTTGAAGACTGCAGTCTCTTACATTTAACAAGTGTTTTCCTGCTCGAACTGGGGATGATTTGACATTAACTTTTCTGTTCATAGTTTGTCAGTGGTAACGAACATATCCTAACAAAAACCCATAACTTGAATAACTTGTTTCATTTTCTGAGTATTTTGACGAAGATTAATGAAAAGATTAACAAAAAATCAGACATTTTAACTTTAACAATCACATGTAGTTTATAATTATCTGTGTGAATGAGCTGAGACTCCTTACCATCAGTATTTATGCTGGTCCCATGGCTTAACAAGACCAGAATAATGAAAAAAACACATTAAAAAGCAGTGGGGAGTTTTTAGCAAAGCTTCAAACTGCTGAGACAAATATTGTCCTGATGGCTACCTTTGGTCTGAGCTGAATCAGATCAACTATTGCTGTGCTTTGTCTGACTCAAAATTTAAACAATTTGGTGTCATTTTAAGTATTTTGTTGTTGGAAACCACATTTTTAAACATGAATTTAAACAAGATTAACTCCACTGATGCACTCAGAAGGGAGGAGAAAAGCTACAAGGGCCTACCAAGTAACCCTGTGGTGTAAATTATGGAATAGCCAGCCCTGTCCTGTCCTTTTGAAACAAAATGTTGTGTTTGAAGAGAAAAAGCTTATAAGTAGCGTTGTTGGCAGTCTGGCTGCCTCCCGAGCTGTCCAGAGGCAAGCGGGAGGCTCCGGAGTGATGCACCAGGACCTTGGATGCGTGGATGTGCTCACTGTTCACTTCTGAGGCTCTAAACACACTTAACGCAAAACTCTGCTCTTGAAGGAGAAATGAAATGAGAAAATATAACAGGTAAAGCCTTTTCAATGACAGAGCTGTCATTGACTGGCAGGCAGAATTTTACTCTGACTTTTATCTTCTTTCATTTATTTTTATGAGTGAGTGTGCTTGACAACATGGTAAACAAGATCAGAAAGGAGCTCTCAGGGTCTTGCAGGACACCAACCTGCTCCAGCTGCCATCATGTGCCAGGCACAAAATGACTCATCTATACATAGTATTTTCTAGAATTTCCCTACATGCTACCCCAAACCAGAGCAAAGAAATGTGGGCTTATTTGTATTATTTTTGCTAAGCTTTTTCTATCATGATTTTGCTCTTCTTCCATCCTTTGAACAAGGAGTCGACTTTAGAAAAGGGAGACATCCCCATCACTCTATGCATGTGGTAGTACAGATCTTGAAAGATGCTCTTTGAAAAACTTGAAATACCCAAGTCAAGGCTGACTGCATTTTTAGTATTTTTTCTTTCCTTTTTTAAGTCTAAAATTACTGTTTTAACCCCTCTGCTCCAGAATGCCACGGGCCAGATTTATTTGGTGGTTTATCTAAGTTTCTAAATTACATGTAGGACATGATGCCACACGCTTTTTCTTGTAAACTACTAGTTTCCTTTTGCCTTGTTCTTCCCTTCTGTTTTCTGGTGTGGATGTAACACCTGCTTTGTGTATCTGCTGAATACTTTGTCACTTGGTTTCTGGCTAATCAGATCTGATGAAGGGCTTTGCCTCTCTTAGGCCGGAGGATTTGGCTCAGACTTCCAAAGCAATTGCACAGGTTATTCGAAGGATTTATTTTCTTTCCAACATATGTATTCTTTTTCACAATAGATTTTTCCAAATTCTTCCTGTACAACAAGTGGCGTAAAAATGAAATCAAAACAACCTTTTTTAACTGGTTTAGATGATGTGTCTGTATTTATTCAGGACCTGTTTATTTATAA
Organism: Balaeniceps rex; assembly: GCA_013401315.1. Taxonomy (NCBI): domain Eukaryota; kingdom Metazoa; phylum Chordata; class Aves; order Pelecaniformes; family Balaenicipitidae; genus Balaeniceps; species Balaeniceps rex. The sequence continues at coordinate 33,843 of VYZW01040743.1, read as the reverse complement.
ATAATTTTAAGATAAATACTCATTGAATATCTTATTTTTTGAGATGACTGTCTAATTTAAAGTATACTGTGTTAAACTTGGGAGTCATTACGTTATACAAACATTGTAAAGCTGAAAGTATAAACTTGCAAACCAGGGAACGGACAGCTGGAATAAATGTGCTGTGTGAATTGTACAGATGCCTATTATTCTCTTTTTAGCAAAGATTATGATAAAACTGTTCCGAATTGTAACCAAGCCATCTATAAGTACTCATGGCTGGAAGTTAAAGCAATGCAAATGCCATTTAGGAGTATGATGTCCTGAAGGGCTTATTGGAGGAAGGCTTACTTGATAGCCACCCTGCATCTTTCACTGTTTGCCTCGGCACTTGCCACTGGGCACGTAAGAGATGTGATACAAGCCTAAGTGAAGTTTCTGGTCTAACCTAAGGTAGCTTCTCTTATGAATTTTAAAAAGCTGGTGGCCACTAATGAAGAAAAAAATACTCAGGAATATGGTGGTTTTATTCCCACAGCTTTGCTTTCAGCTTTATAATGAAATCTGAAACCAGGTCAGTTTTATGCTTCCTTTCTTTGCTTATATGTGGAGGTGGATATTTTTCACACATCTGCTTTTTTCAGTGCTAGGTTCTATATGGATCAAATCTTAAGTAACTTAGCAGCAGATTAATATTTTACTGCTGTGTCTACACAGTCTGTTGGGGGCTGCTCAGTCTCTGTGCTCCTGGCGATCTGAAGCCCATGACTGATCCTGTGGGCTGCTGTGGCTGAGCTAGTACAGCTTTGCAGGGCTCGGGCTCTGGGGTGCCACGGGGGTCACTGGAACCAGGGTGCCACTTACCAGGGCAAGGACAAAAGTTGCTTGCATGTGCCTACCATGTCTTGTGCGGATTCACCCACAGCCAGCCAGGAAAAGCCTCTGTATCTGATAAAAGAACCTTGGTTAAATAAATCTGGACTTTGATTGCTAAACTGCTTCTGTACACCAGCAAATCTTACTCAATTTATTTATTACCTTTTTCACCATATATTTACCACCATTGGTTAATATAACATTAACTGTTAAACCATTTGTAAAAAGAGGGGAATTTTTTCTTTCCATGAAAAGTATTTTCCCCATTTTTGGCTACATGATATTTAGTGTTCTTCCCTGCCTCACTGCTGCAATTTCTTAAAAAAGTCAGGCTGTAAATAGTTCTGTTTCCATGCAGTGTTGAGCACAGTGGAATTGCACAGTTTGAAGCTGCATCTAGAGGGATCTAGGCTTGCTTTCTCTCCTTCCCTCCTTTCAACAGACCCATGTTCTGATCCCTATTAGACCTTTGCATGGGATTATATGGACTGCAAGAAACAGAATTTGACCTTGGCTTTTAAGGTGTGCACTACAGCTGCCAAAGACTAGAAACAAGCATAATATCCTAGACCAAGGAAAGATAACAGCTTTTGAAATATTTTGTTCATTTTCAAGTTCTAGACTCATCAGCGACAATAAAATAAAACCTACAGACTTGTATTTGGTGTGAATGTTGGATGTGTGTGAAAGGATCATCAATAAAGCATTTATTTTAATGCAGAACAGATTCATGAGCCTGTGACACATTTTACATGAAGAATTTGTTCAGTGGGAATGGATTATGGATATGGTACTAGGGGTACTGTGGTGTTTGCAGAATTCAGTAGAAGCTACTTCTTTTCTTCCTTGCCTTCCAAAAGAAAATGCAGTTTCTATAGCAGCGTGTGCCTTCCTGTTACAAAGCAAGAAGCCAGAAAGGCAGAACAGAATTTTCCCCTGAAAAATTATTTCTACTACTTTAACTGCTTTTCTGTGCTTAGTTAAACAGCTTTTGCTGTCATTGGACTTGGACACACACTCATCCCACTTCGATTTCTTCCGTCCTCCACCTTGTCAACAGTCACATTTCTGTAGGGTGAAGATGAAGTGTGAAGAAAAATTATTTGTGCCTTCTCTTCCCGTTTTTTCTTGCTTTCATGTTTATACAAAGGCTGAATGAATTTTCAGTGTTCTTGCGCGACAGTTTCCTGCTTATCAGTTGTTTTCCAATAGCACCTGCGAGCCTGCACCGCGTGCATGGACATCAGATCGGCAAAGGGTGCGAGAAAAGACGATGCCATCTGGGGAACTGAGGCAAAGAAAAGTGGCTTTCCCAGCATCAGGCAGAACTATGTCACGAAGCTGAAATTTGAGATAAAAAAATTGAGGTTTTCTTAGGTGTCAGTGCAGACTGTCTTTCCTTGCTTTGCATTTGATTTTTGAAACTGAGATCGTTTTTAGTAAACCCTGTCCTCTGCATCTTCCTCACAGGCAGTTAGAGATTGAAGCGTATTCACAAACAAGTGAAATGTAAGAAAATGAGAGGACAGAGGGTGTCTTAGTTAAATCATTCAGTTGCTCACTGGGGAACTACAAGCGTCTTGTTCCTATTCATGGAAGCATGTTGTTATAGGTACACCTATACTGATGGGAAGGGCATCTAGTACGGTAGCCTACTTTGATCTGGAAAGTGAAATAAAGTATACTGGGGGAAAATAATTTTACCAGTGTTTCTACCTTTATGTTGCTGAACCATTTCTTCCCTCTGTACTAGGCAGAGTCTATTTGTTGTACAGAAATGGTCTGACAGTAGATGTTCTGTCACTGTAATAAATTTGCTGTGGTTGTCCTGATGTCAAAACTAAGCAAAAGTGAAGCTGAGTTAAAACTTATTTCACATATTACTTCCTCAAAAAGGGACGAGAGCTTAGAAGTATGGCACTCCTGTTGGTGTAGGTTTGCTCTCTTTCACCTGGGTCAGATTTAGGTCTGCAGCCATTTTCTCTAACCAGTTGTTGGCTTTGTTTCGGCTGGGTCAATCTCCACTCTGGTACAGTTGGCTGTGTGGCAGAGGCACCAGCACGTGCTGCTTGCAGAAGGTTGGTGGCTTGGCTGCAGGTGTCCATGTTCTCCGTCACGTAGTGTGAGCTCCAGCTATCTGAACCCTACCTGCTCTGCTGGGGAAGAGTGCTGGAAACTCTCCAGGAAAAAACGCAGCAGTCTGATGTCCCACCTAGAGCCAAAGTACAAGAATCAAATTTGGCACTTGGTCGGTTTATCAGTGGGACAGGCTTGATTGTAGCTGTCTTTGCTGTTTGCTGGTGATGAGCAACAAGAAAAAAAAATGGAGTGATATATGACTATGGGAAACGTTGCTGAGAAAATACTGTCGGACTGGAAGGGGTGCCTCTTTATTCTTAGAAGCCTGCTCACAGTGTCTTGTAATGTTTTTATGCTTGAATGTACATCTGAGTATATCGTTGTATGATCACCTGCATGACTTTTCTTTTTTTCCTTTCTCACAGTGCATGCCAATTAAAGGCCTTGGATTTGTGCTCGGAGCCTACAAATGTATTTGCAAGGCTGGATTCTATGATCCCAACATCTTCTCAGTGAACAGCTTTCAGAGTAAGTGCCTTTGCTTGAGTTTAAAAAAAAAAAGAAAAAGAAAACAGAGCTAGCATTAATAATGCAGGGCTCCTTTTTATCCTCGTCAGGGTTATACAGTAAAATCCCAGTGGTTTGCAACTCTCGGATTATATAATCACTTAAGGAGTTCTAGCCCTTTGGTTTGTCATTTGCGATACTCTTGAGGATCCTGTAAAACATACCTGCTTGAAGAATATTTGATTTGTAAATAAATCTAAAAACATGAAAAGAAGTCTTACTATGGGGAAATAGAGATTTCTGGCATCTGTGCTCAAGAACAAGTATTGAGAAAATTAATCTAGTAATTTTCTCTTTGGTCAGGGCAAACTAGAATGCCCTAGCCTCTGGCTTTCTGCGGGCTTTAATTGTTTTCATTTTACTTTATTTGCAAAGGAGAATCCAAAGGAGCATCCAAACTCTAATACTTGCTGATGAGGTATTAGAGATGAGTCAGGCCTGAGAGTCTGGTTGGCTGTATGATACGGATGACATACAGCCTACGCTTGCCCAGGACACACGTTGTATGGTACTTAGACTGAGTTGCCCACAGTAAGGGAAACAGAACTCGGTTGATACTCAGCAGGGAAAATATATGAACTGCATGCCCAAAGTTGATTTCTGTTACTTCCATCATATGACCAAAGCATAATCTCTGCACAGATTTTGTGCCGAAATTGTTGCAGTTATACTAGTAGACCTCATGCTGCAGTCACAGGTGTAAAGGTGTTGCCTGAAGGTGTAACAGGGCATCCTCCTCTGCCTCCTGCTTTCAAGTGAATACCATCCCCAGCTTCTTCGCACCATCCTTTAGTCAAAGGTTCGTGTCGTCAGCTCTCTGCTGCGGGAGCAGTTTGTATGAGGTGCCCAGGGAATGGCGATGAGTAGCTTTCACCAAGCTTGGTCCAGGACTGCATGTATTATCTCCTGCCTTGTGTGAACACAGCTGATCCTGTTCCGCTATAGAAATACCTCTAGTAGTATTCAGCACTTAACGTGCACCTCTGTGATACTCACAGATACAGATTCTGGTGTTTTGTACTGTTAAATCATGTGCAGGGTTATATGATATGGTACTTGTAAAAGCATGCCCCCGTGCTGCAGAGTACCTGATAATTGGGTTAAATAAATTATTCAGTGTGGACTCAAGAGCTGCAGATAAAGCTTCCAAATTCCTTCCTATATTAGTTACTCATGAGCTCTGCTTTCTTACAGAAAAAGTGACAGGGGTTATAGATGAAAGGTAAGTAATTTTTAATATTAGGAAAGCTTTAGAATTCCCTATTTGTTCGCAGCCCTGAGTTCCAGATATTAAATACTTCGATCTGTGTCATGCGTTGGCCTGTTTTTTATTGATTTGATCTGGTTTGGATATAGATTGGCCAAGATATCTTACCCCTAACTCAGTATATCTCGTATATATATATGAGATACATATATCTCTCATGTCTCCTGTATATATAGATAGCATAAATAGCACAGTGTGTTTGTTCAACAGTTTACCTGGTGAGTGTTTGTTTCCCTTCTCTTTTCATATTGTGGAGTGTTGCAGAAGGCAGCCTTGTGACAGCGCTTTTTCTCTGGGGTCTGTGCGAATTTTTTGATAAAGCAAGGATGATGTTTGGTTGCTCCTGCAGTGCAGTGAGTTACGGTGGAGTTGGAATTTAACTCCTTGAATGAGCATATAAAAAAAATCATTCTTAGATTTTTGTCATACCAAACGCCACAGAACACACAAAAATAATGTGGCTAGAGATTGTAACAGCATTGATCATTAGGGATGAGATTCATTTTATCTTATATCAGCTGTCTAAAATGAATATGCTTGGTATGTATTAGTCACCTGGGTTTCAGCTGCAGTCAGCAGTGAGAGCGTGGCTCCCCTGGAGGGTAATTCTGCTGCTTTAGAAAGGCAGAATTTATCTTTAGATGGGAAAAGTAACTCTTCAGGCAAATACCCTTTTTTCTGCATTTACTATAGAAGGAGGAGCCTATCTAGCTAGCTTAGATTGGATATTTAGCTTCTAAATAGCTAACATAGAGTGAAATTTGTCTCATGAAAGTGCTTGCATATGCTGATATTTTAGGGGGTGTAATTACATGATCTGGGGCCACTTTGATTTGAGCATGTGTTACTGTGAGCTAAGATAAAGATGAGTTTTGAAACAGTCAGTAATAAAGAACTGCTTTAATTCATCCAGATGCAGTTCAATCTGTGAAGCTCTATGGCTGATTTCAGAAAGTGAACAGTGAGACAGCTAGTGCGAGGCTGGAAAGGACTGTGAAGTAGTGGGAGAAAAAACAGTGGTTCAGGGGAGCTTGGCCCTGTCACCCAGCTGCAGGCTGTAAAAAGAAAGAAGGAAAAGATGATATGGTTCAAACAGCTGTAGTATGTATTTGGAGGTTCAAAATAATACTAATACAGGAATTCTAGACACGAATCCTGCAAGCAGTTTTGACAGAAACTATCTGACCTGAACATCTCTTTGTGGAGATAGGTTGGTGAAGTTTGATCATAAAAGAGATGAAACTGAGTAGCAACGTTAATCGTTTAGAAAGTATTCTTCGTGGAAGAAAATAACGAGGCAGGAAAGATTTGCAGGTCTTGAGATGTAAGTAAGCAAATAGATAGATAGATAGAAAAAATGACCGATTTTGTACTTCTGTGGATTGAAAAATCGGATCGAGTGTGTTGTGTCTTGAAATCAGAGCATTTCTCAATGATAGTGGGATTCTGCACCGCAGCAAAATATGGTTAACTATAGTTGCACATTGTACCTGAAGTGTCAGAGTTTTAAGTGGGGGCAAGGTTCTGCTTTAGATCCAGATGAATGTTTTGGTTTGAGTCTGAAAGATAGCTGTATAAAATGGCTTCACAGGGATGTTGGGCACTCTGCACAGTTTGCTGGTGGGAAGGCTTAAAAGAATGCTGTCTGCCTCCTCTGCAAACTCAGCTGGGGTCCTGAATGTCAAGATGCAATGTTGCATAAATGGTGTCCTCCGTAGGAAAGATTCTGCAAATCGGTTGTTTTTCTGACTTAAAGCAGCACGGTGTTGCTGCTCGCAGGGAAGTTGCACAGGTTCCCGAAGTGGGTGTGGGATAGGGGCACGGCTGAAATTTAGGCTGTTCTCTTACTGAATAGGAAGCCAGGTAGGAGAGTGTTTCCCTCCCAAGGCTGAGTTTGTTCTTCAGAACTGACAGTGCCAAAATATGTAAAACCTTTCTATTTTTTCCGCATTAGTTAATGAGGACCCTAGGTACTAGTGGGACACAGGGTTATTGCCATGTTTCCAGGGTCTCTTTTGAGGACAGAAATTGATTTTAGAAAAAGATATATTTCATGTATGCAAGTTGCATTAACCTGTAAGTGCTTGAGTACGTGGTTATGCACTTTCTCCAAATGGCTCATTTTGAGGTAGCACTATTAGTATAGGTAGAATAAACTAACTGCTGACTACATACATTTTAACATTTTTGTAACACCCTTCTCCAAAGCACTTACATTCTTTGCCTCAGGTAATCAGGTTTGCATTGGAAGATCCTTAGTAGAGCAGTGGTGCTTTATTCAACCTAAAAGTTCATTCTTTAGCAATGCATCATCCATATATTGCAGAGATTCTGCTCAGCTCTTGCTGTTCAGATGTGGAATCTGCCCTGTGCAAAAAGGTGCTTGCACCAGAGGTGGCTCTTTTGTCTCGATATGGGACTTTACTGTCTCTAACGGTGCTATGATCACGTAAAAAGTCCCAAGTGGGGTTTCCAGTTCAACAGGAATTCCATTTTTTACACCTGCCCTTTGGCTTTGGTTCTTCAACAGAACTCGCACATGCAGATCTTTGCCCATATGAAAGCTGTCACTGAATTCAGTGATCCCTTTCTGTGGTGAGGATTATGACCATGGCTGATTACCAGGTTTTGATGCTAGCAGGTCCAGCTACATTCACACACACTGAGTTACTGCAGCATCGCCGATGCTACTGGTGGTGTTCCTAATTTATGCTATAATAGAACAGGAGCAGAATCAGCCTTTTGTTCTGCTCAGCGCTCAGCACGCACTGTGCTCTCTGTGTTCATCTGCTGAGTTTTGACTGGGATCTGGGATGATTTTGTTTGGGATGGTAGCAATCCCTGCCCCGGCACTTAGCAGTCTGTGGTGCTGTTCTTACTTTCCAGGAACAGCTCAGCTGGCAATGTCGCAGCTGCTGAGGCACCCCTTGCATAGCGGAGTGTGCTTAGGAGAACCAAAGCTGATGAAGAGTTACCCTCAGGAGATCATTTTGAAAACAAATGGGCTGATCAGACAGAAAAATAAGACTGGGATAGAAGAGGGAAGAATTAGGAAAAATATAGTAGAGGAGACATAGCTGAAGCATTTAAGCTTTTTGTTTTATTTTTCCGGTACTCAAGCATTTTCCTTATTATACTTTGTATTAGTTTGTGTCCCTATTCCTCCTTTCCACCAATTCTTTGTTCTTTTCTCCTTCCATTTTATTCTTTTTTTTATTATTGCAATTTATTTCTTTTTTCTTTTCTTTTTTCCTTGAGGACGGTACTTTTTTACACCTTCCTCATCCTTAGTTTAAACTCCTGCAGCACAGTCAGTGTTTCAGTGTTTGCTTCCATCTCATTTGTGTCAGTGCTAAAACGACTGCTGCCTTACACAGAGCAGAACTGGCTTCTTGTCCATCTGCCTTACCAGTGTCTAAAATATTTTGCCATCTTTTGGGGAGGAAAAACTGATTTTCTTCACTGGAGGAGGCATGTGGAATCCCAAAGAGCTGCTGAGATAGGAGAAGGCATGGCACAGTAAAATCCCTAGCAGTGCTGTAAGAGGCAGTAACTTTATGCTTGGCTTGGACTGTCTATGGTTTGAATTGATGTTACATTGACTTTGGTGAGGGGACAGGGCCAGACATAAAGGGCACAAATGTTCAACTGTGCAGTGGACAGCAGTGCTCTGAGACATATAGTCAGGGCAAGGGTGTGGGTGGCCAAACAAGCTCCCAGTCAGTGGTAAATACAACGATCAGTTCTTTCCCAAGAACTTCTTTTAGAGGGTCTGAAAAATGTTCTTTCTTTTTGGCAAGGAGAAAAAAAAAAAGATGGGCATCGTTAATAATTCCTTATCACGTTGTGTAAATCTCAAGTAGATCCAGTTTTCTGGATCTTTCTTATATTAGCTATAATGAAGAATCATTTCAAAGTCAATAGATACTCACCAGATAATCAGTCATAGCTGGCAGTGCAGGATGTGCACATCGATGATCTTCCTTTGTGTACAGCAGACAGCATGACACCAGACACATCTAAGCAAAGGCTTGCTGTTGCATTATGAAGTCGTATTCTTGGGATATTTACTGCAACACACAACTGTTTATTGGGTGTTGTCCCTGTAGTATGTGACGAGCGTACACACGAAGAAACTTCCATGCCTGACTCAGATAAGAAAATGCTTGATAAAATGGATTATTACAACGTATTTGCAACAACTTTCAAGGTTGAACATTTCAGAAATGAAGTAAGAATATAAAGTTTAGGACCATGCAAAATTATCAAACCATATTCATGTAATATTTGTGAATTAAGTAATCTCTTTAAAACTTTAGGTTTAAAATGGTATTTTTTCAGTGGTTAAGTTTTTACACTGAAAATCGTTTATTTAGTTACCACAATAAAAACATATTAACAAATGGCTCACGTGTGGCTCAGAAGTGTGAGGTTTTAAAGAGATTAAATAATCTTTTTGGAGATGGGCTAATTGAAGGGCAACTCTGTACTGAAATGATAAAGGAACAGGCTCATGATGGAAAAGCAGGTTGACATGAGTGCAGATGTTGAGGAAATGAAGTGGAAAACTCAGACAGTAGGTAGTGCACTCTTGATTGGGATATGGAGATGGGAGGTGGGAGGCTGTGACTTCTGTCTCTGACAGAGGACAGTGTAGGTCCATTGCTCTAGCTGTAAGTTAGGAAACAGATATGTTAGATGTGGAGAAGATGGTTTCTGGCAGAGCTCTTGGAATGATAATGGGCTGAGGTCCATGGGTGTTTGCTCTGAAAGAAGTTCCAGTCCTAGGATATCTTCAGGATTAGTGTTCCTTAGAGGTTCTTCACCTTCTTGGGATGCCCAAGCGCAGTTATTTTCCAACATTGCCATTCCTGCCTCCCACAGTCTGGGTCAAAAAGACACAAGATCTCTTCTTGCTGTCTGCTTGTATCTAAGAAAATCTGGCTACCAGCATGAGTCAGCACTACTCTGCTATATTCAGGTTTCCAACATCTTTGTTTAGAATAAAGCTCCAAAGAGAAACCCACAGTCTTCGTGAGAAATACCAGCCTGTTCTCTGCTCGCTGCGGGATGCGGGAGCGAAGCATCCTACGCTGAGGACAAGGAGCACAGGGCTGCTGGAACGGCATGCCAAATAAACAGACTTGGGTATACAGCTTCTTTGTCCCTTTCCCAGACTTTGCCTGTCAGCAGATGTATGCTCACGTTCATTCATACATAGATTTGAGAAAGCAAGAAATAATTACGCTTGTAGATAACCTTCTGCTTCAAATGTTTGAAGCTAGAAGTCTGAAGAGAGTTTCATAAGCCAATATGCATGTGCAACATCAGTGGAATAGGCTGTCTCTTGAATTAAGACTAAACAGTGCATGATTTACTGCTTCAACTGACAGAGGAGGAGAATTTTGATCAAAGATATTTGGAGCAATTCTCTAGTCTTGTGAAAAGTGAGAGGAGTTATCACACGTTTTAACACACCATTGATTTGGCTTCAGCCACATTCTCTTGCTTCTGGAAGCTCCTAAGCCTGTCTTGCTTATATTAAATATTTTCAGCAAATTCAGTTTTCCTTCTTATTTAACGATATTCTTTTTCACCCCCTTTTTCTTTCACCTTTTTATTCCATTAATTGCCTGTAGGGTAAGCAGTCTTACAGGGGGTTATGGGCAAGTGTTCATGGATCAGAAAAAGTAGGAAACGTCCTGTGTGCTCTGTTGGTGGGTTCACTTTGATGGACGAGATGTCAGCTCAAGAATCATTGATTTTTGTAGACAAAATATTAACTTGCCAATGGGTTTTCCAGATTTCCTGGTGTGATTGTGTGAACAATGGAAAATTACACTTAGTATAAGTGCACTGGTTTTGCTTTGGGGACAGAGTAGTGCAATCATGCAACAGCATGCTGAACAAATGTTAATTAAGAAGGGTTTTATCTAATTTGAAGCTAATTAATTCACTAGATAGAATCTTTATGAAATTGAGGAACAATCTGAAATAGGATCAAAGCTTGTACTGTGAACATTAAGTAGTTAATGGGTCTGCTCTTCATGTGTCTGTGTAAAACCCTTTCCTTATTCCCAAGTCTTTGATGTAATTTTTTCCCCATTCAGAATTCTCCTTCAAAGAATTTCCCGTGCAGATTTAGCCCACTTTAAATACAATGGGAAAGCATTTGGCATTTAATAAGCTCTCTTTCCCTCATGTCTAAATTGGTCTGCATTTTCTGAATGTGACAAAGGAGGGTGAAATGAGAAAAGCAGCCCTGGCAGGCCGTTTTGTAACTTAATGAAAGAGGCCAACAGGGAGGGAAAGGGAGTCAGCAGAGGACTGGTTTGCTCCTGTATGGATGAACTGCCCATCCTGTACAACTAAAGGTGTCTCCCCTTACCCTTCTGATACTTTCAGGAAAGGATGCAGAAAATCGCTTTTCTGGTGGTGAATTGTCGGAGGAAGTCTACACCTGCCTACCCTGCAGGGAAGGATGTTCTTACTGTACAGATGATACTCCCTGCTATGCACAGGAGGACAAGTATTTACGGCTGGCTATCATCTCATTCCAAACGCTCTGTATGCTGCTGGACTTCATAAGCATGCTGGTAGTCTACCATTTTCGCAAGGCAAAGGTGAGCAGACATGTTTTACTTTGATAATCCTGCTCAATTTGTGGTAAAGACTCAAATATTTATGTTAGGTGTGTAGCTTCTCATTTTGACAGTCAATTTCTCAGGTAAGGAGCTCAACTCAAGGAGAGGATGGGATTTCCAAACAGGCATGGAGGTACCTAAATTTTTTATGTAGTTTTTGAAAAAAATGCCGAGCAATTTGTGTCTCCCAGTGAAATCTGCTTACATTTATAGATGGTCAGCAAAAATCAAGGAAAACTATTATGTTCGAAGTGATTTTGGAAAATAAGGCCGATTACGCAGGTCTCTAAGGAGGCACGTGGGTATTTATAGTCTTGGGATCTTGAAAGTGTCTGTTTTACCACTGCTGGGAATGATGTTTGGTTTCAATATATTTGAGAGACCAGCTGGAAAATAATTATATCAAAGAGAAATCTTTCCAAATAATTCTAGTTCCTAGAGAGTATAAACTTGATTCTATGGTTAAAGATTTCTTTTTTTCTAAAGTATGAATATATTAAGGAGTGTCTGTAAATTGCTGATGCAGGCTGCAGTTATGTTTTATGTACTAACCTAATGAACTTTCTGCTTTTACCTCACTCAGAATCTTTTAACGTGTAAGATCTCATGGAATCTCACTGTTGCCTCAGTAAATGCAGAATATTCTCTGAAACTTCCAATTTACTAAAAAAAAAATGAATTGAAGCTGGCACATATTCACTACCTACATTTGGGAGACGTAGGTGTGCACACAGTATGCTACGTTGTTGAAATTAATAGCTTCATCCACTTTCCATAACTAGATAAGCATGTCCATTTTGGTTTTTGGAACACTTGATCCCACGGTCTTCCTAATCCTACAGTGTCTGTGTTACAAAAGCGTGGCTCATTTTGAAAGACTTTAATATCCTGGCAGGAAATCACAGAACAAGCAGTAACATTCTTTTTTTTTCCTCTTCTGTTTCTGACACAGTCTTTGTATTTAATGATATTGCATAAAATGATTTGAATTACAGACTTAATTGTATTTATAAAGTTTTTCATTATGAAAAGTCTGTTGTAGGCATCTGTTTAGTTGCCTAACATTACCTTAGCAGAAGAATTTCATTCCAGTTTTGTGAGGTTTTAGTCTGCATGGTAACGTTACTCGCTTTTAATGTCATAGGCAACATCATGAAAGAAGCATTCCTTGTGAGTAAAAAATTTATTCTCTAGACCTACAAAGTGAGAAGAGTAGATTACTTCATATGCAGCTATTGCAAGTTTGGCTTGATTTTTTTTTCACACTGAAATATTGATTATTTTATAAGAAATTTCTGTATTTTCTCATAAATAGTTTGAGATCAGAGATGAGTAAAACTGCATACACTCTTGCACTTGTACACTTATATATGTTCCGATATACATATCCACTACAGTAAAAAAAAAGATACATCTTTATTAAACAAACTACAGAAATCTTGTATTTCACAAAACCTGCTAGTAACGAAAGGCGCATATTTACTTTTGTGATGATTAGCTATTTCTCCAAAGTAGGCTATGAATAAAGAACCAGACAGGATCTGAATATTTAATACCAAAGCAATGCCAAAGAAGCATACACACACATTTCCTTGTTTATAAAGAACTTTTCAGTCTTTATAAAAAAAATTGAGCTTTTTTTTTCCAGATTACCTCTTACAATGAAAGAGTCATCACAACATCTGAATGAGTGAGAACCAGACATAAAACAAAACATTATTTTTTCCAGAAAGAAAAGTCATGCCTTTGAGACATTGCATTTCATTCAGTTGGACAGAGATGGATTCAGTTATAATTTTGCTATCTTAGAAGAGAGTTGACTTTGCTCTGATTGCATATCTCACGAGGAAAAGAGGAGGAAAAAAGAGACAAAAGAGTAATATGGTGATTAACAGTCCTTTCCTGTGTGATCAATGTTTTCAAGGAAAAGAAACTGATAAACAGATGTTCCATTGCTTTTCATGTCATTCAGTGGAGTTTTTTCTTGGATTCCTTTTATATTCTTTATCTTGTTGGTACAGCATGATTTTAAAAAGAAAAAGAACTTGTGTGATTACTATGAAATGAGAAGCTGTATGAAGGGCAAACATACTGAGAACAATGAGTATTTGCATAAGAAAAGTGCTGGTTACATTGGATAATGACAGAAATTTGGAGTGAATGAAGAAAACTAGTAACTGACTGTGTACTCTCTGCCAAGGGGGGAAAGTCATGAAAATGAAAGAGCAGCTATTGAAATGTATTCAACATATCCGCATTTTGAGAATTTCCAACTCTTAATGAAACAAACCTCAATTAGGTTAGTATATCTGTCTGTGATTAAAGTTACTGTGTTAAACTGCGCATTTCCATTGTGGTGGGTGGGTGTCAGAGAAGAGCATTTTTTGGATTCTCTCCCATGTATGGCACTACCATATTCAAATAGTTACAAAAAGTAATTTTTAATACAGCATTTTAACAGAAAGAACAATGTTCTGCTACCACATCAAGGAACAATCTTCAAAGTCTTTAAAAGAGCAAAAGACCAGGGTTAAGAACTAAAAAATGCTAAATTAAGGCCCCACCGCTGAAAAGAATGAAGAGTAGATACGTAGCATTTTGGTACAGTTGTTGATCAGTAAAATGAGCTCAGTAAAATGGGAAGGCAAATGGATCAGGTTACCACTCTAGTAAAAGCGACTGTGCAAAACACTGCTTAATGCTTGTACTTCATGGAGGCTCCTGGTAAATATTAACTTCAAAAAGCTGAGGTCCTGAAAAGTTTAAGTCTGCCAACAGAAAGCACCTTGGGAAGATACACCCCTGGCACCTTGACTGTCATATTATGAATATAATAATTCAGACAAAGAATGATAAAGGTCCATAAGGATCCTTTAGATCGTGATGGAGGTGACAACCTTGGTCTCAAAAAAATCAGCATATCAGTAAGAGCAGGTGCAGATCAGAAGTATTTTAGAGAAGAGAAAAAATATCTCAGCTATTCAGATCATAGTATTTACACATATTATGACCAAGCAGTGCTTATAGTGGAAACTGCTGTGGAAGAGTCGCTCATCAGCTTAGTTCATCAACAGTGCAGAATATATGCTAGATCCAAGCCAGTTACCGAAAGAACAACCATTGGTAAAAGATCTACTGCTCCACTCCCAAAGAACACAGCAATGAGAACAGAGATGTTTTCAACAGTTACTGCCAAAATGTTATTGACAGAATGTGACAATATGACTTTTGTTTTGACATGATCTTTATTACCGACCTAGGTTGTAGTAATAACCACCTACAGGGAAACCTGGTAAATATCAACAAAAGTGGTTCCATGAGTGAAAGATCTTGACAAAATGAATGGTAATAAATAGGCAAAGCCTATAGCAAAGCCAGATGACTGGCTTCTAAAAGCCAAGCTTCTCTTTAGAGGAACCTTTAGCAGTCTCTGAACTTTTAAGTCTCTTCTTCTAGAACTTCTAAAGGTTCCTCTAAAGAATCCTCTTCCGACTTCTGAAAGAACTCCTCTACAAAACTGCTGAATTATTTACAGTGGAGTAAGCTACTGCTTACATTAATAGCAGTAGAGGGGGAATGGAAGATAGAAAATGTGACATCTGTGTTTATAAAGACTTCCTGTAATGGTGACAAGAACTAAAGATCAGTAGGTCCAATTTACATGCTTGCAAATTCATAGAAGTGGTAATAAAAAATGGAACTACTGGGTCCATGGATAAGTGTGGGAACTGGGCTTTTGTAAGAATGTTATGCACTACAAATGTATTTATAGCTCTGGGAAGGTGGATTATGAGCATGTGGATGAGGGTACTTTTTTCAAGGTCGGTCACTAAAAGCTCTTATAAATTATGATCTCAAGGGGCTAGGTGAGCTACACTTCTTGTAGGTGACCAAGAGATGACAGAGAAAAAGACAGTGCAAGAAATACGGTATAAAATCATGTAAGGCAGGGAGATGTTAACGTGTGAACAAATATTCATGGTTCCTCTTAAGATATAACTAGACAGTGTTCAAGGGAATCTCTAAAGTGGTTAAAAAAATCAAATAGGTGTTTTACACAACTTTTAGTTGCTTTCTGTCACTCAGTGGCAAAGAATATCATGGATCTCAAAGTATGAATCAATTCAAATAGAGTTTAGAAGGAATCATGGAGGATATTTCCATTATTTGCTGTTTAAACACAGTGGTTTTGGTGAAACATCTGGTGCAGGAAGTCTGTAATTCTTGTTGTTGGAAACTGGGAGGATAGACCAGGAAGGATCACTCTCTGGTGTTCTCCTTCTTTAATAATGCAGCACAGGCCATGACCTGAGGTGGGACACTAGAGTCTGAATTAGAAAGCCATTCTTTTGTTCTCTTGGCAAAGAGTCATTAAGTTAGATTTCATGCCTCTTGAAAGCATTGTAGTTACTCATATAGACTTGCATGTTTGATAGGTGGCAAAACAAAATTCAACTCATTTGTCCAAGACACAGTTACTCCAAACTATCACTGGTACTACTGACCAAAATCTTGGCATTGCCAACCTGTAAATGAAACTGCAAATTAGTGACTTCAAGCAGTAGTCAGCATTGGCAAGCAGTACAAAATGGAACTGCAGAAAGATGCTGTGAGAAAGCTCAGATCGATGCTGAGGAATTCATTTGAGGCTTTGCCAAACACAGGTGAAAGTGATTCAGCAGCCCCAAGATTAGCTCAGCCGCAATGTTATTAAACTGCAAGAGTCATAACTGGAGAAAATCACAGGCAGAAAATGTGGCCCTTTGCCGAGAGAAGGGAGAATGCCAAAATGCTAAGAATAAAAAAAATTTGAAGAAGGCACAGAAGGAGTAGCAGAAGCTAAGCCATTAGTGAAAAGTATTGCAGGGAAAGACAGAAAAAGATGAAAAATGTAACAGATAAAGCAGATGCTGCTGCTATAATGGGAAAAGACAAAGAATTTCAGCAGGAGAGTAAATGGAGAAAATGTGCCAAACAAAGAAAAAAAGGAAAAAATATTCGCAGCTAATACAGAAGGGAAAGCAGATGTGTGGATCACTTCAAAGAAATCTTTAACTACTCTAGACAGCCCTCATGCCAAGCAGTAGTGAAAGCTGGAAACCCTGAGCCTGGCATTAACACAAGCTACAAGAGGCTGAAAAACTCCCGGGAGATGGAAACGGATGAAATCCCATCAGAAAAGTGGATGGCACCTGACAGCACCAGTTTAACGACACTGAGGGAGTTGTGCAATGAAGCCTGGAAAAAAGAGATCTTTCCTGAATAGTGGAAATGTTGAAGGTTTTTTAGGCTGCCCCGACAGGGTGACCTTGCTGAATAGCGCTGCTGGGGAGATGTTGAGGCTTCTGCAGTCTGATAGTAAGAGAGGTAAAGGGACACTGGATGCAAAATAAGGAACAGGCTCAACTGAGGCTCGCAGCACTTTGGATGGACTAGATATGTGTCCTAGCAATTGTAGAGGAGTGTATAAAGGAATAGGCTCCTCTTACTTATTTGGTTTTCAAAAGGCTTTGACAGACTATGAGAGGATCTTGCAGAACAACTTTCAGCGCTACGGAGCCAAATCTTCATGGCTGCGTACAGAGGTGCAAAACATTCTCTAAGTTGAACAACTAAGAAACAAATCAGCTCAAGGTGAACACTAGCAAACATCCTTGTGTGCTGTGGCATTATTATTGATTGGATACTGCAAACATTACTACTAAAAACATTTCCGGAAAGTATGAGGCTAAGCTAACAGAAGTAGCTGGCTAGGCAAGGACAGAAACCACTGATGCTAAAACAAATATTCTCAAGAATGAGAAGCTGAACAGTGATTTTGTAAGAAAAAGCATCAACAAAATAGGAGAATTCATCTATTGAGTAATGTTATATGAACCAATGGAGAGCTCAGACAGGGAGTGACCAACTGCAGTGTTGATTACATGCAGTGTAAGGGTAGGAAAGCTATACAGGACCAGAAAGAAACAGAATGTTTAAATAAATATAAATAAAACCCAGATTTTTTTAAATTTCAAAGTTAACATAGAATTTCAAGGGCTAAAGGTCTACCAGAGCCTTAGAGAGGAAACCAGCTGTGTTGTAAACAAGTTCTTATAAAAGTACCAGACCGTGGAAGGACATTACCTGCAAAGAACTTAAAGAGCTCATCAGTTATCAGGCTGCCTTTTCAAAAGAATCAGAAAGACGAGCTGAAAATAACTGACCTTTGCATAGCAGCATACCAATGCAAACATGGAGCTATCAGGTAGAATACAACTGCTGTGAGGAATTGTAAGTGCCCTCAAGAAATGCTAAAACCCACCACTGGCAAAGAGACCAGAGAAGCTGATCTCAGCCATAGCATGGAAGAGGCTAATTGCTACTTGGGTGATGAAGGAGAGATGAGAATGTGACGCCAGCCTTGACTCACACTAGACCTATTCAGAAGGGTCTTGTTTGCTGTGAATTCTCATTCAGATCAACGCTAAAGGCTCAGAGTAGCTACACTAAAGCCAAGCTACTTTCCCATCATCTTTCCTTGTCATGCACTGCGGTGCTGCCAGGTTCTGAGCGGACAGGGGAACTGTGGACGCGTGGGAGGAAACCTTTGGGGGATCTGGTCTTTCCGTCTTCCTAATGCATCTGTGGCCAGCATCTCTGGATGTAAATCCAGCACATCAAGGTAAAATTGACAGCAACCAGCACACTTGGAAAAGGTTGTTTTCAGCTCTGAAAAATAATGGAAAAAATGCTTAGAGGAGAGTCTTCAAAACAGCAGTTCGGAATGGTGTTGTCATATGGGATTAACAATGATGAAGGACCGTGATAGAGCCAATTGAAATGAAGGACTTTGCCCCGTTCAAGACCATTTCCAAGCCCAAATATTAGAAATTTATAACTAAATGACCTTTTATCGTACTGGTCTCTTCCCCCCCCATTTATGAACACTCAAGAACTGTTGGAAATACAGAAATACAAATACTTTTAATGAGAGGAGAAAAATATATATCTGAAACACTGATCAAGGAAAAAACTCACAGTTAACAAGACCACATGGCTAATCATCAACAAGAATAAATCATTTTATCTCTCTTGAGGGAACTGTGGCAAATAACAGCAACTGACTGTTTTTATATGGTCTTTACTCTCTGTTGAATACAGATTTCCAGTGTTCGGAGTTCAGGGTGACTAGGTATTCTGTGCCACCACTTTTCTATTTTTCCATTTAGTGTAAATACATTTAAGTGTTCTGCTAAATATGATTTCAAAACTGTGAAGATAGTTCCTAAACAGTGCAATTTTAGACACTGCACAAAACTGCACATAGATGGAAAGGCAACGTGCAAATTAATGCTGTAGTTCCCCTTTCTAATACGGAGAAATTAAGAATGTCTTTTCTCCCTTACTGCAGCCATGATAGGCTGCAGTAATTCAGAGTGAGATAATCACAGGCTATTGATGTATGATACATCTTTAAATATTAAAGCATGCTGGCTTTGCAAACATACCTTTTTTGCTAATGTAAATCAGCCAATCCTTTCTTTTTTTTTTAACTCTACAATGGCATCTTGATGTGCTTATGCCTGGATGCCTTTCATCTTTGGTGCACATTCTGCTTTTTTCTCCCTAGACACCAATTTCTGACATTTCAGCTGAAGTGGAAACTTGATAGAGGGAAGAGATCTTGCGCAGATGGAGCAGCTGCCTTTACATGCTGTGCTGGTGGGCATACCTGACAGTTCACTCAGCACATACACATTCTGTGCAGTGCTTTATACGCCTTTTCTTCGTCATATCCTAGAGTGAAAACCTAGTTTCTTGTGATTTCTCAGGGAGGTTTATTGTAGTCTTGAGGTGTGCAGCTTGAAAGACATTGGCGATGTTGTTTTCAAAACTGTTGTTTTTAGTGGAATTCTCATTTCCTGTATTCATAAAACAGAACTCATAAAATGTCCTTTCCCATTTTTCTGTGTAGTTAAGATATGCCTTTAGGGATGCTGTGCTTTTTTAACTCTCACATAAATAATTGCAGAGTGCCATCTTGAAAAGATGAGAAGTGCAGGGGCTGTTAGCCTGCGGCAGCAGTTGAGAATCAGAGATGACGTACTGGCTGCTGGAGTTCCCAAAGACAGCGGGCATTGGTAGGCATGGCTGCAGCGGTGGTATTGCCCTGTGTTTGCAGGGTGTTGTGGCATTCACTTCGTAAGCCTGAAGGTTTCACATCTGTATATATTTTCATTGTAATACATGGTTTAGAGGAATTAAGTACTTGTGAGTAAAAAAAATAAACCTAGTTCCACTACAGACACTTTAGGCCTAAGGAAAAACTAAAGTGTGAAGAAAATAAAGATCTAGATGTAAAATATGTCAGCTGATTTCAGTTCAGTCTCATGAAGAAGAGATAATGAGAAGAGCAGGGCAGCAGGAAGCACAAAAAGGCTATATAACAGTGTTCACTAGAGAGAGTCCACCCTTAATGGACAAGGTAGGTCTTAAAAATTACTTTTCATCAGTACTCAACGATAGCTCTAAGGATCCAAAAGCTACAATCTTCTCTATATATCTTTATATTAGAGCCAACATTTGTCTCCACAAAGTTGAATTACACAGCACCTTAGGGCCCATCTAGAAAACATACATGGTTTATCGAGGAGTGTAGTGCCTTTGAAGCCATGTGAATCAGCCGTGGACTATGACACTTCGCTCCACTTTGGTGTTCAGACTGATTCATGGGCTTTACTTTCTTAACCTTAATGTCTTGCTGTTTAAGACCTTGCGGTCTATGAATCATTGTCATCTTCTGTTCTGCCAATACTCCACAAAACTCTACAACATAGAGCCACAATGTTCAATTTAGTGGAGCTGATAGTAGTGCACTTTCAGTGTAGGGTGCTGGCCAGGAAGATAGCTGTCACCAGAGACGAGGCTGTAGTAGCCTTGAAGGCATATGTAAGTTTAATTGTATTACACTATGATTTCACTTTTATAATAACTTATGTAAAATAAAGGTAACCAAATCCTTGATTTCAGCATATATTTTCCAGCAACGAGAAATATTACAGCATAGAATAATTTTTCCAAAGCTGTTTCAGAGCTAGAAATTAAACTGAGCAAACTGCTAAGATTTTTGGTTGTCTGTTACTCCATGTCTTTGATTCTTGATGAGTCTTGTATTTGTGGCCCTCGTAGGGAAACTGAGTAGACCAAATGGTCTGTCACATGACAATAAGCTCTCCCCACTGATTCTTTGATGCAGTAACTTCAGGACAGTTGCATTTACCTGAAGTTTCATTTGGGTTTGTGAATGGGCATTTACAGGTTTGCTGGGAAGGGACTTCCTATCATGTCAGCAGAATAACAGCGACATTATTTATTTATCCTGCTATTTGTCTTGGAGTTGTATGCTGCTGTGAACCTTCCTTGTACAATCAATAGCAATAGCAAAGTCCCTGGTGGCTTGCACAATGTCTTTGGCATGCCTCCCTTTCCAAGAGCAGACTTCTGTCTGAAGTAGGCCTTTCTTTTTGTTTTAAGGGTCTAAGTGTAGGCTCAGAAGAACTATTCCAAATGTGAGCCAAATTTGTAGTGGAGGGACTTTTCAAGCAGGAAGGCTTGCAGAATTTCATAGTGACAGTCATTTGCTTGATGGTCTCTTTGTCTCTGGGAAAAAGCATTTGGCCAATAGACAGGGCCAAGGTTTGGAGACTGAAACATGGTTTTTGATGCAGCTGGGATTTGCATTCCAGTGTGCCCGTGTCTGGACCCCATTTTGATGCTGAAAACCAGGATAACTAAGGAGAAGCACATTTGAAGATGAGAAAATAAATTTTTTAAAAAGTTTCACTCAAAGAGAAGGAAGAAATAGCTTAAATGAAGAAACTGGGAAAACAAACAATATCAGAAAAAATGTAGCATGAGAACTTTCAAATAGCAGAAATAAAACTGTATTGGAAACCTTATTCTAGGAAAAGTCTTGCATTTTTTACTAAATTTTTTTTAATTTTAAAACTTTTATTTAATGGTAGCACCCTCAGAGAAACATTATGTGCTGCTTTTTATGTGGGTATTTTGGCTGTATCATGGTGGAAGCTGAACACAGATCATTCAGACTAAAACATATGCCTGTTCTTCATTCTTTTCTTTATTTCTTTGGGCAAAAGTTGAAGGTTTATAGCTCACAAGCAGCAACCTTATGCTGTCAGCTTCTCTTTAGGACTTCGTGCTGTGAACACAGTCAGATTGCGTTCTGCCTTCCCTGTCCCAGACGTGCCTCCCTCTGTCTGGAATAAAATCTTGACATTTTTCTCTGACATCTTCTCATCAATATCAATATAGCTGAAAAGAAACCTTGATCTCCTCCTGCTTCCCTCTAAGACATCTCAGCTACTGCTTTCTTAGTTACTGTAGCAACCTGCTTGTTATCTAACATCGTTTTGGACTCGAGTTCACTTTGCCTCCGGCTATGTCTAAGCCTTACTGAACTCCTTCTGAGTTCCTTTTTAATACATATTTTCTGCGGGTCCACAGTCCTAAAATTCTTGTCTCAGCTTGTTATCTTGTGCCTTGACTACTGCGATGTCCTTTCAGCTGGCCTTGGCAAATGCATTCATGGTATATCTATTCAAAATGATGCTGCAAACGATTTTCTGTCCTGCCACTTTGTGTTGTCCTCATTGCATCTCCCTGTTGACATGGTACATGAGCTATACCTTTTGAACTCCCACATGAGCTTTTCTCTCTCCTGATGCCATTTCTTTGATGCAGAAGTGTCCACACCAGCCTCCATCATCATCATCTTGTTACATTTTTCAAAAAACACCCTTTGTTCCCCTTCATACTTTCCTCGTGCTTGGTAGAGGCTTTTTGAGAGCATCCCCTGCTCTCCATATCATGTCTTCAGATTCAAGTTCTGACAAAGTATGTGCCTACGGGTGGGATACTGATAGGCTGGCACTTCTGATTGCTTGTTACAATATATGATATTGCCTTGTTGTTCCATTGTTCTTCCCATCTGTCCTTATCCATCAGTTGTCCCTTATCTTAAACTCTTAACTTTGTGGAGGAAGGACAGTCTTTTTTACTTTCTCCTTGTGCAGGGTCCACGATAACTTGAGGCTGACGTGGGGCTGGGGCTTTCAGTAATACAGTGGTAGGAAGAATAATTAAGTTATACGTAGCAATATTTCCTTCAAAGGCAAATGCGTTTTTATTTCCAGTGGAACATACAATCCATGATCTAAACTTAATAAGAGATTGCTTAGCATAATAAATCTGAAGAGCAGAAAAATCTCACCATTTTTGGGATCAGCATTTCTCAGATCCAATCATAAGCTATTAGTTTGGAGCGGTTTAGCCACTTGGCTCTTGTAAAGTAAAAGTGAATAAAATAAACTGCAGTTGGATTTAAAATCTTCAGAATTATGAGTTTTTGTTTGATTTGAAATTAGTATAATGGTCTTCATCTATAGTTCATTTGCCTTCTCAGTCATGTGAATAATGAGATTTTTTTATCTTTATCAGATTTATTCTAACCCTTCTCTTCTTACATCATTCTCAGTTTGTTTCCTCTGAGATATTACGAATCCTGAGCTTTGCAGTCAGGTTGGTTTTTTCTCCTGTAATTTACCGTAAACTATTTCTTTCTACATGATTGAACTACAATTTATACAGACTGTTTTAGTGAGCTGTGATATTTTCTTCTGTAATAGGTGATGCCATGTTGACTAAGAAAGCTGAAATTCAGTTCAGGTGTTCTGAAGCTGTTTGTAAACTAAATCAGGGGAACATGCTAACTGAGCCCCACCTCCTGCTCGTGGAATTTGGGGTTGTATTCCATCAGATTTTTTGTATATTCTGTTTGATCTCATGCTGATTAAACAACTGTTGATATTAAAGTGCATTTTATTCTTTTTATTCTAAGACCATAATGCTTTTGCATCTTCCTTTCATTTCATTTCTGCATTAATTGAATGCATAACCTAGTGCAACAGGCACTTTAAGTGATCCAGAATTTTGATGATCATCATTTTACATATTCAGCTTTTAAATTAACCATAATGATGTGAATAGACTGAAACTGAACTTAGGCATTATTCATCTCATTACTGATTTTCCTTCATCTAGCTATTCATCACTATTTGGTGAGAACCAGGTATCTTGATCTAAGCAGTATGTTCCCAAGGAAGGAATTCCTGCTCTTATAAGAAAAGACGCCCCTGGGACATTAACCATTTTCACTGTGAGGGTTCTTCACCAATAAATACTGTTTTTTCAAGTATCTGTCTTGTAGGTGGTGTAGTGCAACTTATATGCAGCAGGACCCACGTTTCAAAATGCAGAACACCTTATCTTCATCATGATATATCGTAACGGGTTTCGTTACTTGTATAACAGAAAGGATCAGGGGCCACATGAATTGAAAAAGAAGGTATTTGGGGATTTCTTGGATCCCTGACATCTTGTGCACTTTTAATGAAATTGATTTATGATTGATGGCTGCTTGACCTTTGCTTTTCCTGATTTTTTTTCAAGTAAAAAGTAAATTTAATAATTATATTCTATTTGAGCTCAGCTATAACTAGTAATAGAAAAAAAATTTGACCTTTGTATAAGTATTCTTTAAAGGGAAATGAAAAAACATGAGGATTATATTTATTTGGTTTAGGAATACTGCACAAAACCTGCAAATGCCAGAAAATTCTGACAATTTGCCAATATAGCTTAAGTGGCAGCACATAACTGTAGGCCTATCTTTGGAAAATTGGCCTTTGCTATGAAATTTACTGTATTTGCAATCCATATTCTATTAGGAGGCTATTATTCAAATAGAACAATTATCATTACAAGTATTTGTCCGTGTGGTAAGAGGTTGAACAGGGCACAGAATTTCATCTTGAATATTTTACAAAGAAATTTTCAAAAAAGGCACAACCATTTCTGTCTTGAAGTGAAGAGTGTTTCCTGCAGTTAGTTGGGAATGAGTTGCTTGAATTTTGTATGTCAACCAACAATAATAAAATGAAAGCATAGACTTGTTATGGCATTTGAAATGTCCTTTTTCCTGGGTAGCAGTTCTAATCAGTCCCTGAATTTATTACCGAGAAAATAAAAAAATGATGACAACACCATTCCAGCGTATCTAACTGAGGCTTCAGGGGACTCCTTCCAGTTGCTTTTGTGCCCATTCTTTAGTCACGAGTAGTCCTTGTCCAGGTGCGAACAGTATTAAGATAACCACGACAATTAAATGTAGTTCCACTCTTTTCTGCTCTTCTTAATGTTGGTGGCTGTCTGGGTGCTGGCTGGTCCAGCTTCTGTCTCTTAACAGAGGAGCCAAACATCTTGCTCACTGTAGCTCAGCCTCAGGTACAGAAGGAAGGATCTCTATATTCTATTTCTTAAAGGTAAATTTCAAGTGAAATAAAATTGCTGAAAATTAGCACTTTAGTTTTTCCACACAGCTTCTTCACTGATAAAGATAACAATGTCTTTGTAATTGGGAAAAGTTATACAGGATAAGAGGCAGGAAAAAGGTTCAATGGGCTTTAGAAAAACAGCGCATGGAAATCAAAGCAAAAATATAGTGAAAAAAATTGTTTGCTGGGAAGGCATATTTTAGTAAGACAAGGAACTGGTAATAAAACATTTCAACCAGCTCCACAAATATTTTCAACTTGACAAAATCTTCCTCCCCTCTGTCATTTGATAGAAGTAAAGAACCACCTATACCAGGAAACAAGAATTTGAACACAAAGGGTTTTCAGAGAAGTAANGCGAGCGCACTGCCATCACATGTACCTGTAGCTAAGCTCTTTGTTTCACTTGTTTTGAGACAGTTTTAGTAATTTATCTAGTCACTTCAAATGCATCAGCTTAGCACAGCAGAGCAAACCTGTATCCGTTCCCTACGTTTCCTTGCTTCTGTACCATTCTGTTGTGTATCTGCATGTGCTTTCCAGCTGTACATTGAGTGGTAGATACCCTTTACAGTTTAATAACTATGAATGTGTCATATTCGAAGTTGAGATCAAAGACAAAATCTGTATTCACTTCTTTCTAATAATTTCTTGTAGGCCTCGTTTATCTGTAAGGCAAGCTTACATTCTGGTGGTAAGCCACCTTTGCAAAAGGAAATTTTCTTTAAATCACAGCCCCACTCGGTCATTCTTTATATTGTAAAAGTGGCAGAACTGTTTAATGAAAGTGAAAAAAAATCAAAATATGCCAACCTTTTCCCCTCACTAGGTTTCCATGGTACCATGCTCATACAATACACAGTGACATGTGGCCCTGGAGAAATCTGCAGTCTTCCTGGACTGACACCAAAA